>ML780785.1:350857-364113 GCA_009831015.1 Picea engelmannii
GCTAAAGGCAAGAAATTTTACAGTGCACGGTTATTACTGACAAAGTATAAAAGTGACCATATTAAAAAATAGCACATTTAAAGTTATCAAAATTTAAAAGGTGATATATATAAAATAACAATATTTTTAAAAGACAAAAATACACTACAGCTATATTTCCGATCCATTAATTTACTGACAAAAATAAGAATGACCATATTAAGAATAACACATTAAAAGTATCAAATTTAAAGGGCGATATATAAATAACGATATTTTTAGAAGGTTAAAAATTAAAAGGATAATACTCACCCGTTCCCTGAAACATTACTTAACTGGACTGATCATGGAGTCAATACTCATGACCGACGGTCTTCTTGTTAACGAAATCAACAATAGAACTCTTGGATTTATCAGAGGTCAATGGCGAATTATTTTAGCAAGCAAACGTCGAGTGGCCCCGGGAACCCTATCGCTGCCGTTAACAGTTAACTCAGAACCTAGGGATTTATGCATCGGCTGCCAGTAAGGGCTGTCAGACTATCAGTACGCACCGGTGGCCAGTAATGTTTCCAGCGCCAAGGGACGCCAGGACAGTCGTTGGATGACTCCACCGTCGCGGCTGCACAACTACAGGCATGATCAGGTTCCCGGTATTAAGAGGAAAACTTCATACTAACAGTTGAAATCAATGGACGGGTAACTTCCCAGGACTGCTCGGCCCCACGCGGTTCGATCCGATAACGTCATGGACCGGGACAGATTCACATCCCTTCAAGGATTGCATTTGAGCCAATTCGCTGGTCAAGGGTTCTACTCTCCTACAACGCTTGACTGCGCGTTAACTGCGCTTAGAGGATGTCCTAAATTTAGAGGGATGTGGATCGAGAGGCACCAGGTCGAAACTCAATCTCCTGGGTGACGCATGCGTGCCTCTCATCCGAATAAGGTTATACACAGAGAAATAAAACGGAAACTGACGTTGTAGGTAACCACCGCACGAGATTCACCGCTAGTTTGACCGGCCACATTGAAAGAACTCTGACCACTATGGTAAGGCTACGTTTCATAAGGAACATTCACTGAAATCTCTTTTAAAAATATGAAATTTAAAATAATATATACAGTTGGCCAGTGGAGGTCGCCCCTGGCAAATGCAACTAATACACGACTGCATTTAAATCAGACCAAAAGTCTACAGAGATGCCACAACCGAAGAGCCATAAGCAAGGTGATGTTAAAACCCTAATTTCGAACGATAAGTTTGAACACAACATGGAAAGGATAATGGAACCATAGGAGTGTAACGCAAGTATTAAATGGAAAAATTTAACGCAGTGATATTGAAAGCAGATACGTTAAACGCCGAGATATGAAGGCGAAATTTAGGTATGTCAACGCAGCAAGAAATGCCCCAAGCACAAGATTTTCCCACAGTACAAATGAATCCCACTGGAAGAAACACGCCCATGTATAAATTGAACACCCACAGAAAGAAAAATGCCCACAGTAAGAAGAGACGAACCCCACGGAAAAAAAAAAAAATCAAAGAAGGAATGACATAAACCCACAGCCATTTACCCGAAACCCTCAACTGAGATGTTATAGAAACGAATATCTTCTGAAATACCCTCATTTTTCTTCTTACAAGTATGAAGGACGAGGAAACAATAGTTCACAACAATACAACCATAATAGCAGCAGTAAATCACTATCCATTCTACTCTACTCAGTTCAGGAACATACCTTTGCCTTATTCGCTTGCCGCAACGATTCCTATGCTCCCGCCGCTCCTGCTCCTGCTTGCCGACCGCAAAGAACTCACCGGTACCTCCCAACCAAACGCTAGGGGTACTCTTCTTCCCCCTCAGCCCCCCGAGCCGCAAAGGGGCCACACACAATCAGAGAGTAACTAGCTTCTCAGCTCACCTCCAAGGCTGAGCTACCACTCCTGTCTGCTGAGAATCCCCAACTCCTACCAGAAACCAGTCCAGTCTCTAGTCTGGCAGCATAACAATACCAATCTCCAAAAAAGGTCCTTTATTTCCCCCTCTCCCTTTCTTTTATCCAGTCTCAAACCCTAATTCTTATTTTTCTTAGGTTTTCCCCCCTTTTCCCTATTGATTTTCTTATTTTTCTTTTTAATTTATTTTGTTTATATTATTTTATTTTATTTTTTTCTTTTCAAAAAATCCAAGAGTATGTGCGCTCATTATTAATTTCATTTTATTTTCACATGCTTAACTTTATTTGTTTACAATTTGTTTATAATATAAATATACATATATATATTTTCATTTTTTTCTATTTTATAAGCATGCATTCATCATTGTGGTTTATCATTGTCCATCATTTAAATTTACCATTAATAGATATATATATATATATATAGGACAAAGAGAGATTAGGGTGATGGCAAACATGTAGGGGAAAAGTAAATGTATTACATAAAACGAATAAAGAGGAATTACGGGGAGGGATGGTGATTCAGTAATGTGAACTGCCCAAGGAAAAGGGAGATGGATACTGGAAGATCAAGGTGATGGAGGATAGTTTAAAAGTCGACATGGATAAAGAGACGATAATGGTCTGAGTTTTTGTTTTCTTTTTTTTTTGAAATTTCATTTGTTAAGGCCACACTAAATTTCCCCCCTTTCATTTCTAGAAAAGTCTTAGGCTTAGGGTTTAGATTATGAGCTAGGCGACGATTGGTTAAGGGAATTTCTTGCGGTTTTATTCAGGTGTTGAAGACTTAGGGCTAATTAGGCTGACTCCTTCAACCACATTATGGCGACGTGCCCTTCAGGTTGCACCACGTGCGCCAAGGGTGCCACTCGCCTCTTGAATTTCTTTTGGACGACGTGCCCTTCAGGATGCACCACGTGCTCCAAGGGTGCCACTCGCCAACTGAGTTTCTTTGTGCGACGTGCCCTTCAGGATGCACCACGTGCTCCAAGGGTGCCACTTGCCGACTTAACTGATTGGTAGACCTCTATAACCCATGGAGTCAATACTCCGCCAGGTGAACTAGTAGGAGACTAAGGGCTCTGAGGAATAAGGCCCCCACCTTATTGCGCGCCCTTTAGAATCATCGTGAGCGACTGTCACAGTCGTCCCTCACGGCATCGTGGGTCCTCTTGAACTAGGTAATCGTTAACCTACAGTTCGAGCCATGGCGGGAGTGCTAGTAGGCGGTGGCAGGGCTGTTGTCCACCCCTCTCCCTCAACCTCTCTGCAATCGTGTGTGGCCCCTTTACTCCATATGTGAGTCAAGTCAGCAAGCTATCGTCAGCCTGCATCACCAATAATCATGTCAAAAATGTCAACATCAAATCATCTAATCAAATGAAACATCATCAGAAACATATCAACCCAAAAGCACACTCTTTGACTCAGTCCGGAGTCCAAGGGGGTTCTACCGATGCCTCTGCATCCTCAAGGTCAAAAACCTTGCACACTCAATAAAACTGAGTCAATAGCACCTGTCTACATCAAATAGTAACACATCATGTCATCTGTCAATCACATCATAATCAAATATAAAGGTCTAACATCAAAAAGGGTCCAGATCACTTGCGAGCAAGTGTCCTCAAATAATAAGTGTTCTCAGTGTGCCAGAGCGAGATGTTACAATAATGTTTTGATTGACAATGCATCACAAAAGGATTTATGAGTATCTGACTTTGTATATACATGATTTAGTGATTTGAAGGGTACAATATTCCCAGATAGCATCCCACTATCGAGTTGCATTAAGTTGCATAAAGTTGCATAAAGGGTACAATGTTGCATAAAGTGCATAAAGTTGCATAAGTTCCACAAAGTTGCATAAGTTGCATAAGTTGCATGTTGCATAGTTGCATATAACTGCATAGTTTCATATAGTTGCATATAGTTTCATACGGAATTGTTACAATATAGTTTCATATAGTTTCATATAGTTGCAATATAGTTGCACAAGTTTCGTAAGTTGCATTGTTGCATAAAGTTGCATATAGTTGCATAGTTGCATAGTTGGATAAGATGCATATTTGCATATAGTTGCATATAGTTGCATAGTTGCATATAGTTTCATATAGTTACTATATAGTTTCATAAAGTTGCATATAGTTGCATATAGTTGCATAACTTGCATATAGTTGCATAGGTTGCATTTTTTCATAATGTTGCATTTTTGCATAAGTTGGATTGTTTCATTTTTTCATTTTTTGCATAAGTTGCATTTTTTAGGTCGGCTAAAATACATGCCATGTTCCGTGTCTTGTTTCGGTGAGCAATGATATTGTCCCCTTGTTTGGGAGAGTCAACATTGGTTGATGTAGGGTGTGTGCAACATTTTTGGAACTTGTTTTTCCCATCGACTTTCCATCTTGGTGGAGGGATTTGGCTCCAACATGTGACCCCAACTTAGGAGAGAACACCTGCTGAGTTTAAGCATATAATTAAGCGGAGGAAAATAAACTTACAAGGATTACCCTAGTAAGGACGATCGAATTGGGAAGATCCCAGCATGAAAATCGGGTGGCAATGCCTCCCTAATTGTATTCTGTATAAGCGTCCTTAGTGGCGGACCAGGCCCAAGTGCCCTGGAAGGGGGTTCTTGAGAGGGTGACAACCCCATTGGGCCAGGAACCTACCACACCACGAGGCATTGTTGGCGAGATGGGTTGTTTAGGAATGAAACCCTAATCAGGTGGTAAATTTCATCCAAGGATCAATACAGGCGAGAGACCGATAGTGAACAAGTACCGTGAGGGAAAGATGAAAACGACTTTGAAAGTAGAGTTAAAGAGTGATTGAAATTGCTGTTAGGGAAGAAGATGGAGGACGACGATGCATCTCGGTCAGATGTGGAATGAATCAAGCTAGTCCACCGCTCTACTTTAGGTGTGAACTAGCACAGGCCGTTGAATAGGCACAAGCGCGAGTGGAGTATTTCCTGTTGGTTTGTCGTTGTGGCGGTCGAGGAGAGGAGAAATCAAGGGATTCCACCAACACTCATTTAAATTTGTTTTTAATCACTTGCCAATACTTCTTTTAGTTTGTTGATATTGAGCTCGCACATGAGGTAGTTTATATCTATGATGATTTAGGATCAATATTTCAAGCCTGAATTTGATGTGTAAATATTTATGAAGGTATTGGATCCCTTAATGACTCCTTAGTACTTTTGATGAGTTGAATAAGTTTTGAAATCACCAAGAAACCATGCAGGAAACTCAATGTTGCATAGAATAAGAGTTTAATTTTTTTATGAGTTTAAAAGTTAGTAATTGAACCTTCATCGTTGAAGTAAGAAAAGAAAGGTGCCAATTTTTTTGTATATTTGGATACTTTAGCCAAGAAAACAAAACCTTCTAGGTTGGGAGGCCAATGAATCTCCAAACCTAGTGACTAAAGCTTCTTGATCATTAAGGTATATGATTTACTCCAAAAAATAAAAATCACTTATTCAGTGAGGTTACTCATTCTCCAAACCAACTGTTTGAGGTTATTGACCCTTGCACTCAAAAAAATTCCTCCTTGGGGTAAATCACTTACTTGTCCTTATTTGTCCTTATGGCCTCTCTTGGGCCTTGTGCACTAGTTGGGGTCTTTTCTAGGTTGAGGAGCCTCCCTTGGGTCCCCAAACTTCCCTAATCCATTAGGGAGCACTTGTCATGACCAAGGGGTAAGTTAAAGTCAACATGGGTAGTCATAACTGCAACATTGACTAAAACAACCTAACTCGATAGAAAGTTAGATATAGTTCCTACTGATTCACATTGTATACCATCAAAGGTCCGTGAATTGGTCAAGGTGGAATGAGAATGGGAGAACCAAAGTGTTGCTATATTGACTTAGATATATTAACTATCTCCGTGATATAAGGACTCATTTGGAAAATGAGACATAGTTGAATGTTGTTAAGTCTTAGATAACTAGAATATCGAAGTTGGCATGTTATAAGGCCAATTGAATCTAATTAAGATTGAATGACATCACTCAGTTGTGACTGATAGAGACAAACACCTAATTACTTTAAGTTTACTTATAAATTATCTTATTTTTTTTGCTAATATAAATATCTAAACATGTTTTTCAACATATGTGGTTCATTGTGATGTCACTGGGATACATAGTGGTCATTTCTTAAAACTAAACCCATGACTTCATCGTCAAGAATCATGTGGAGTGTGCATGTGATTAGGGGATCACTGAATTTGGTAAATGGCATCGACTAGGGGATCATGTGTTTCTACCATATGATGTTGTAATTTGACATGGTATCTCTGGATGGTCTTCACAAGTTTTGAGAGCGGTGCATGATCTTACATCAATTTCATTTCCTTTTTACAAAACTCTAAAACCGAATTGATGAAGGCCTCAATTGCATTGTGAATAGTGGTTTTTTAAGGCATAGGTTCTTCTAAATACCTCGTACACACATCAAAACTACCTACCCTAGTCTTGATGCCCAAAAGTGCAACATCCATATTTTCAACTATTAGCTTATTTTTTAACATTAGTAATGTCAATGTAAGGTATTTCACTTTTTGTTTCCAATGTCCTTCAATTGGATTATCATGAACTTAGGTTTTCAAGATAATATGAGAGCCAAGGTTTACCAAACCATCTCTTCCTTGAAGTTTTAATTTAGTTTCAAAAATAATTTTTGGATACTAATAACTTTATCATGGAGGTTGTTGGACAAATGAGAGGGGGGGTGAATCAACTGTCCCCATGCTTAAACAATTATGCTTCTTTTAAAATATTTACAAGGTACTCAATGATGATCACAATAATGCAGGGAAATGAACAATCGCACATTCAACATCAGTCACATATATGAGAAACACAGGGACAAATATTTCCCAAGGAAACCCATATAGGGTAAAAACCTCTTCTTCTTTACATGATAAGTATTATTTACATTCATTACATTATCATACATTTGAGCACCAACTCATTGTGAGGCTACAACCTCTGTTTTTCAATCTACAACTTGCTGAGAGCACCAACTCTCTGTTTTTCTCTAGCACCCACTAGAAGGAATCACCAACTCCCTGGTTTCTCTAGCACCAACTAGAAGGAAGCACCAACTCCCTGTGTTCAAGCCCCCACTTGAACCTCTAAGGAGACAAGTCCTCCATAGCACCTCCCAACCACCCTGGATTATGAATATGAAATACTGAAACCTATTATAGTGATATAGTGTTCAATAACAACTTACTAGTCTCATCACTGTTCCGCAAGATTTTTGCTACTCAAACTTCCTCACTGTCTTCCAGCATGCATCCGTTGCCCATTCTGTTCTTCTTCTTTTTATGCTCTGTGCACCATGTCCATTCACTACACAGTTCTTCTTCTTTTCTTTTCAGCTACTGCACTCTGATCCTTCTTCATGCATGAATCACCTTCAACAACAACATCCATAGCAACTCCAACAACAACAACAACCGCATCTCTTCTCTGTACTGTATATTTATAGATTTTGTGCACCTTGTGCATGCAATGCGCACAATGCCTCTGCATACTCACACCGTGCCGATATCCTCCACAACTCAAGTTCTCTGTCTGATCATCATCATGACTCTTCAGCTTCTCTGGCTGTTTTTCCACTCATTCAACATCATTGTATGTTATGCTGAGATTCCTCAACGTCTCTCGCAGTTGATACTCTTCGTCTTCTCTGTGATAGTCGAGCTCACCTTCTCTGTTCCAGTTACAATCTTCAATGCTCATCCAGCTGTCAATCGCCTCCATGAGCATCTTCATACCTCTTGAAGATTCCCAGATCCTTTTCATCTCCTCTGCCAATCACCCCGAAGTGTCTTCGAGTCCTTTGGCAGAAACCATCAGTGGTTTCTGGCAATTACACCGTGACGTGCAACAATAGCCCTCCGATTATGCTTAGAATCACCTGCATCATTGGATTAACTATGATGGGTTCTTGTGTTATTTACCAGTTTCTCACTTTCGTAATTCAGAGATTTTGCGATGAGACATCTTGAGTATCCATGTCATGAGTTCTGAAACTCTGAAACATATCTTTTCTATGCTAGCTCCTTCCTTTATATGACCATGGCTATGACCAAGTGCTTATGCATAAAGCGCTTTCATGATTTCGCATCTTGTGAATCTAGAGATGAGGCATCTCAACTCTCCAAGTCATGATCCCTAAAATGCCGAAAAGAAGCTTGTCTGCACGTACTCTTCTCTTCAGCTCTTCGATGGTGTGACCACTGGCTGAGACGACACGCTTATGCATAAAGTTCTTTTGCGATTTAACATTTTGTGAATCTGGAGATGAGGCATCTCGACTCTCCAAGTCACGATTCCCAAAACCACGAAATTGAGCTTATCTGAACTGACTCCTTCCCTTCTCATGACCACCAACGGTGACCACAGGCTGTGCCAAAAAGGCACTTCATTTTTCGTGAGATTATAAACTTTATTGAGTCTGATCAACGGTTGAAAACTCCATATATCCGACGGTCCAGATCTTATCACGATCTCGCATCTCACAAGTTTCCACACATGCTCCGTTGACTCCAAGTCAGCGACTTGTCCTATGGTTCAACGATCTAGATCTGATCTTAATTCAATGGCTCAGATCATATCGTGATTTCGCATCTTGCGAGTTAGGTGGTTATCTTTCTTGCCTCTCCAAGTCGTGAATCACGAAACTCTGAAATGGAGTTGGATCAACGGTCCAAATCACACCTTGATATGATGGCTGTGATTAAATCACAATTTCGCATATCACGATTTTGAAGGTTATGTTTCTTGCCTCTCCAAGTCATGAGTTTCAAAACTCCGAAATGGCGTGGGATCAAAAATCCTGATCAACACTTGATCTGACGGTCATCGAGAACTGTAAATGGGATCCAATGATCAGAAAAGATGCTTCTCCTCTCGAGTAGTCTTTGTTTCTCTTACTCTGATCTGGCCATCGAGGATCTGTCAACAATCTTCTGCACTATCTCTTTTGAGATTATTCAAATCTTCTCTGCAACGCCTTCTCATAATGCCCATTTATTACATACTTTCTATACTCATGCCATCTTCATTGTTGTACTTTCCATCAATGACAAGCTTACAAGAATGCGTTGTCTGTTAAATATTTGCCAACAGAGGTATTAGGTTAACGTCCATTCAATTCACTTAGGAACAATGGTTACTTTGTCTTCATATAAAAAGACAAAATCATCATATATAAATGCAATGAATCAATAAGGCCAGAATTTTCACCTGTAATGAATTTAAATGCTAATTTTTATAGGGTACTCACCATTCTTGGTTCCCTTACGTGTGCCCTCTGTGTGCCCTTGTGTTCCCTCATGTGCGCTTGACTACTCCTCACTATTCTCTTCATGTTCCCTCATGTTCCCTCGCAGACTATCTCCTCATAGTTCTCCTCACAGAATATCCCCTCGCAAACTATCTCCTTTGACTTTCTCCTCGCAAACTATCTCCCCTTGGTCACGTGCTCCACTATCTCCCGCAGAGTATCTCTATCCCTCGTAGACTATATCCTCCTTGGATCCTCATAGATTATCTCCTCATTTTTACCCTCACAGACTATCCCCTTTCTCCTCACAGACTTGCATGCTCCCCTTGTTCGCGTGCACACTCTTTCCTTTGGAAAACAACTCATAGAAATTAAAACCTAATATATAACTCAATGCAAGTCCAAGTAAAAGTTCAACCTCAAATAGAGAGGTAAATGTTGTAATATTACCACACACCATACTAATATTCAAGGTATGTAAGTCAATAAAATCGATGCACTTTACTATATAAATCAAGGTTATGTGCTTTAAGGCTTGTGCACTCGAGGTTCAATTCTTGTATTATAATGTTGTAGTATTGCATGGTTTAACATTGTTTAGTAGACAATAATATATCTCCAATGGTTACCTTCAACATTGTTTAACATGCATATGCCTTCAACATGGTTTAACATGCATATGACATTGAGAAACATTTAAAACCCCTCCTCATAATATAATGAGGTGTTTTATAGTGTTAAATTCAAACACTTATTAACGAAGATGTGATGATCATAAATATTTTTAATAAAGTATAAATATAAAATTATTTTAAACTAAAAAATTAAGAGTAATAAATGTATAACTTATTTCATAAGTCAAAATGTATGAGGATAAGAGTGCATTAAACTTGAATAATTTTTTATTTATTTATGATAAATCTTTAAATATGGTTTTTCTTAATCCTATTGAATATGAAACTTAAAAAAGAAACAATATTCGCAACATAATTTCATGATATTCAATGGAGATGAAGTTATATATTACAAGTTAGTAGAATCTAATAAATTTATTAAATTTTATGGAAATGTGAAAGTGTAAGGATTGGGATATATTCTTGAGTTGACTTTTAGAACTAGTGATCAATGTTTTATATTAGAGAAAACATTTTCAACTTGGCACAAAGTATCTCTCATGAAACTTCTTCTATATGGAATCAATATTGGTAGAAGATAGAGTGGTTAGGATTGGAAGGCCAGGAAAAGATTTAATGGGAATCATACATAGAAAAACTTAAGCTAATTCATGTTCAAATCATTGAAGCAAAAGATAAGCTGGTTTGGTTCAAGAACCTAGTTTTAGAGACTTATACTCCAAAATTAGGTTATAAAGAAATGTATTCTCTTGGTAGGCCAAAGGAAGTTCAACGGTGATGGAATATAAATGTAAAATTAGATCCTCTTTAAAGACTAAAATTTTTAAGTGGTTGACAATAAGGAAATAAAGCCTTAACTTAGGAAATTCTATAAAAGGGGAAGAAGTATGGACTTAATAAGTGTATTCTCTGTAAAAATATAGAATAAAATATAAGTCGTATTCTTATATTTAATCCTTAATATAAAGAAGTTTGGAGTGAGATGGATGCTACAACAAGTAAGAAGCATAATTGGAAAGGGAATTTACTAGAAGAATGTCTAAGGAAATGGATACTAAAACTTGAACTCAAAGACTTTAAATGTATTCCTTTAATAACATAATGGGGCATCTAGTTAGCTTAGAATGTTCGAGCCTTCCAGGATAAGTACATTCCCCCTT
This sequence comes from Picea engelmannii, assembly GCA_009831015.1. Taxonomy (NCBI): domain Eukaryota; kingdom Viridiplantae; phylum Streptophyta; class Pinopsida; order Pinales; family Pinaceae; genus Picea; species Picea engelmannii. Next base: position 361,906 of record ML780785.1, read on the forward strand.
TCCAATGCACTTCTCAAGAAATTCCATACTTTTTTAATTTCAAACATGGAGCCAAAGTCCATGTGCAAATAAATCTAACCCATACCCCAATAGACAAATTGGAGCTTCATGTAATTTTGACGGATGTAGTCAAGATACCCCTAAAAATAATGGAGTTGGTGGTATTATGCATCTAAGTAACACGAACAACATTGGGTTCAAGGTTATATTAGGGAAAGGGTCCAACAATTTTTCCAATCTTATTTCTTTAAAATTTCGGTTTAAGGTTTACATGATAAATTTACTTGATGAATTGATGATGGAAGAAAGTGGGTGTGTGAGTCAAATTTGAGTCCATAAACCCTCCCATATCATTAAGGCATGTGAATATTCTATCCATGTCAAATTTAAATGCATAAATAAATAGTTTGAAAAAAATTCAATGTTAGCCCCATTCACAAGTCAATGTTGCCCGTGTCTAGTCCTAGTATAATTTCCTTGTAAAAATTTTATAAGATATCTGGAGAATGATAATTTTGATGGTTCTAGGCCTCTTCCTACACACCACGTCTAGATCACCTCTATTGACAGTATGTGTATTGATACCTTTTAGTTTTGGGTTGTTAGTATCTTCAATTGAACACACCTTTCAATCTAGTCAAAGTTCAATTAATGTCTCTTGTTACTGTAGGGTTATAAAGCCTCATGATCCCAATTCCCATATGCCTCCAACCTTGTGATCTAATGATCGTTGGGTGACAAGTGTCATGAAGGGTGATGACTAAGAATAAGGGAAACTTTCAATTCAAGGCTAGGAATGACCAGGCCCACATCATGTGAAGGAAGAAAATTAAGAAGTTACTTGTGTTGTCCCATTCCATGTCAACAACAACACATTCATTCACTGGGAACACTAAAACCCAACAAATCGATGAATCCACTAAATTAGGGTTTATGTTTTACATGATGAATTGATGATGGAAGAAAGTGGGTGTGTGATTCAAATTTGAGTCTAGAAATTGTCACATATTGGAGTGAGATGACCACTACAACAAGTAATAAGCATAATTGGCAAGGGAATTTAGTAGAAGAATGTATAAGGAAACATATACTAAAACTTGAACTCAAAGACTTTAAATGTATTCCTTTAATAATATCATGGGGAATATAGTTAGCTTAGAATGTTGGAACCTTAAAGGATAAGTAAATTCCCCCTTTCCAATGCACTTCTCAAGAAATTCCATACTTTTTTAATTTCAAACATGGAACCAAAGACTATGTGCAAAGAAATCTAACCCATACCCTAATAGACAAATTGGAGCTTCATGTAATTTTGACGGATCTAGTAAATATGCCCCTAAAAATAATGGATTTGGTGGTATTATGCATCTAAGTAACACACAGAACATTGGGTTCAAGTCTATATTAGGGAAATGGTCCAACAATTTTGTCGATCTTATTTCTTTAAAATTTTGGTTTATGGTTTACATGATTGATTGATGGCAGAAGAAATTGGGTCTGTGAGTCAAATTTGAGTCTAGAAACCCTCCCATATCATTAGGGCATGTGAATAGTCTATCCATGTCAAATTTCAATGCATACAGAAACAGTTTGAAAAAATTTCAACATTGGCCCCATTCATAGGTCAATGTTGCCCATGTCTAGTCCTAGTACAATTTCCTTGTAAAATTAGTATAAGATATTTGGAGAATGATAATTTTGAAGGTGCTGGGCCTATTCCTACACACCATGGATTGATAACCTCTCATTGACAGTCATTGTATTGATCCCTTTTATTTTTGGGTTGTTAGTATCTTCAATTGCACGCACCTTTCAATCTAGTCAAAGTTCAATTAATGTCTCTTGCTACTGTAGGGTTATAAAGCCTCATGATCCCAATGCCCATATGTCTCCAAACTTGTGATGTAATGATCATTGGGTGACAATTGTCATGAAGGGTGATGACTAAGACTAGGGGAAACTTTCAATTCAAGGCTAGGAATGACCAGGCCCACATCAAGTGAAGGAAGAAAATTAATAAGGTACTTGTGTTGTCCCATTCCATGTCAACAACAACACATCCATTCAATGGGAACAGTAAAACCCAACAAATCGATGACTCCACTAAATTAGGGTTTATGGTTTACATGATGAATTGATGATGGACATACCTACATTGTTGGTATGATTAGGTGCAGTCGCGCAGAGATCCTCTTGGTTTCGAGAATA
>ML780785.1:364474-396365 GCA_009831015.1 Picea engelmannii
TGTTGGTGACCTTAAACACTGCAGTTATCCCACAATCCGAGGTTTTCATCTTATCATCCAACATTTTGATACAAAATTTACAACCATTACACCACATAGCCTTGTGATGTTTCAACTGCAACATGGAAAACAAGTAAAAAATACATTGGCAATTAATTAGCCTCATATAGGACTTAGTAAATATATATTTAAAAAATTAAACAAACCAAATGGATTGAAAAATTGGGAAAAAACCAGGAAAATGTGGGTAAAATTTTTTACTTGCCTGTTTATCTTTTAAACCAAAGGCTAAATCATCTTCCCTTGATGTAAGATCAGGAAATTGATCTCGATGATGATGCTCTGTTTTAATAATCTTACTCACCCATTCCCATGATAACCTACCGAAGTATTCCTCAATATATTCTATCTAATGCTCTATCTAATCAAGGTTGTTTGCATTGTATAAATGTAAAGCATCCCACTCTCGAGCAACTATATGATAACATAAAAAAATTATATCATTAATTAGCTATTGTTAATAAAGGAATAATTTAATAAATGTGTAATATATTAAATCTATGTCAACATCTAATAACTACCTTTCACAGTCCTCATTTTACCTTTCCCCAATAGGACCTCCCCTTCAAATTTGTTGATGGAGTCGAGATGCCAAATGCAAGGCACATTCATATTTTCTACTAATTTAGGTAGATATTGACTAATATACACCATGCATTGATATACCATATATCCCTCAACCATACAACCCTCTGGACGTTCTCTTTGTCTAACAAAAGCCTTCAGTGAATTCAACTGCCTCTCCACCATCCACATTGACCTTGTGTGTACAGATCCACATAATTCAATCTCCTCAACTTGGTGTATGAGGTAGTGTTCTTGTGCATTGAAAAATGCTGGAGGTAGATAATGTTGCATTTGACACATTAGTCTAGGAATTTCTCTCTTCCAATACCTTATATCTTCTTTATGTATTTCTTTTGATGATAGCCACCTAAAAATGTCGATGCAATAAAATAATATCAAGGCATACATAAATTTGCAGATAAAACATAATATGTCAATAAGTTCTGCTACAAATCACATAAGAAGTACATTTTCCTTATAAAACAATACTTACCTCATGTACTTTCCAAGTACATAAATAATTTGTTTTATGTTGTTGTAAAGTCGTCTGCGAGAGATAAAGGTAGAGCATACTGTAACAAAAAACAAATAGTTATTATTTGTTTCCAAAAAATGTGTACCAATAAAGAAATATATTATAACCTACTAATTACCTTAATGAATGTATGTCAGTCATGTGTTTTAACCCCACCAAAATCACCTTTTTTCGTTAAGATATTTTGTATGTTCGATGAAAAGCCCGTCGGAAACCTAATTTTTTGAATGGCCTCTTTTACAATATTTCTCTATTGCTCCATCAATAACCAAGGAAGACTAGTATTATGTTCATGACCATCGCCATTAGAATTAATAATAACACTTTTCAATGCATGATTAGCTTCCTGGATGTCACAACAAATCTTTCCAATTCTCTCTTTATTAGTCCTTCCATCTAATATTCGCCATAACAATTATGTTATGTTCTTCCCGATACACATTGTATCAAACAGATGAACTATTTGTAGGTGCTCGTAGTATGGAAATCTACTGAATTGCATTGGGTAACTTTTCATTCCTTGTGGAAGCCCATTCGTTCCTTAATGACATTCATGAAACATCAACAAATTGAAATTAACACTTTTAATGGGACAAAATGAAATTAATACTAATGAAATTACCAAAATATTTATATAATATGTCATACATAAATAATTTGTGTGCCTTGACGATTTCTAATATATTCCAACTTCCATAGGCGAGGTGTCATTCTTCATGGTTTTTTTCCATTTTATTCTTTACCATTGAATTTTTCTTTGTCTGTAGTTCGATAACTATGGTTATTAGGCAGAAAGTGCCTATACTCATCAAACACTTCCTTTCCTAAACTCCTTGAATGACAATATTTTATCCTTTGACCACAAACTGGGCATGCAAATTTGCCCTTTGTTTGACTACCTACCATATATATGAATTAATGTAGCGTGAAATTAGAGTTACAATTTAAAATAATGCATGATATTTTCAATAAATATATATAATATTAAATCCCAAAATAAAGTAACAATATACCACAAAAATGTGTTAACCTGGGAGCATCATGAATTGTCCATGATAGTATTCCATGGAATTGGAATCATTTTTTTCCTATTGGTCTAGAGATGTCATACATAGTGACGTCAACCCATAACTTCAACAACCCATCGATAATAGGCTCAATATATACATTCATATCTTTAACCTGGTACCTGCCTAATTGGTTCAACATACTGCATGATTAATTATACTTATCTAGATGTCGTTATATATAAAAGAAATAATTACCATGCACGAAACAAAGAAATGAAATATTTTGTCATAGTTTAAAGCAAATAAAAGATAATTAAATACCTGGAAAAATCATTTCCAACATTATGTGCTCTCTCTTGATCGACATCCAAGGAGGAAGGTTATTGTTTATAAAAAAAATAGGCCACACTGATTACATAAAACGAAGCTCTCCAAATGGATTGACACCATCAACTGCCAACGAAATTCTAAAATTCACCACTTTTCTTCGATGTACTTCAATGTAGAACCATATGTAGGAATTCGAACAACATCGTCTCAAATTTTTTTATTTGCATGGAAATCCATAAACTGTGCTCTACTTTGGCACCTGAACAACCGCTGGAAACATGGAATTATCAGAATATAACGAAGAACTTTGCAAGTCACCATCTTTGATGCTTTATTGGTTTTATATATACTTATTTGACATTTTGGGAATTCATTTTTTAATGCATATTGTCCATAATATATGATATGATCATTAGGACATGCATCAATAGCTTGATAGTCCATTCCAATTTCTTTCATAATCACAGATATTTTACAATATGTGTGTGGAAAAATATTTGACGTCAATAATAGAACTTCACCTAACAATCTACAAAATTCTAAACAATAAGTCAATATAAAGAATATTAATCATCAATATCGCATCCAATATACTAATTTACAAATTAGAAAACAATAGCAATATAGGAAAAAAATGAACCTTTTAAATATTTGTGAACATGGAGGCATAAATAATTAACAAATTAAATACCTTAGTATCTGTGTGAGGCATGTGTTTGATAAACCATTCAAAACCTTCAGGTTCACCAAAAACAATATAACAGATAAAATATTTGTTGTTGAGCCTTCATAAAGAGGTTGATGTGACTTCTCGAGTAGAGGATCAACATCATGACTATCATCTTGGTTGTCCTCATCCACTGGAGAAAATGTGTCTTGGATCAATCTATGTATCTCATCTTCTTGATTTGAATAAATAACGTTAACTCCATCCATATCATGATTAATAACTTGATCATCAACATCAATATTTTGATCTCGAAGTTCATCACCCTGTAAAGGATTATTTCTTCTAGTACTTCGCAAATAACTCTTTGGAGGTCGACTCTTTGGGGGCATCGTCTATATATTTAAAAACAATGTAGAAAATTTAGTGTGTATATAAAATATAAAAATCCCAATAAGAAATATTACTAAAATTCATGACATGCTGATTATTATAGAGAATACATTAAATATTGAATCCTCTTACCAAGGGATGATATTCATAACTCCCTTCAATGTGCCCCTTCTCCCTACAATGTCTTCCAACTATTGTTATTAAAAGTCTTTTTCTTTGCAAGCCTCTGCAATCATATAAAGGGAAATAACATTTTCCATCGCCCCTCGCCTCTAATGCCACTCTTAACCGAGCAAGCTTCCTGTCATTTTCGATTATAGTGACAAATCTTTGTCCTGACAAGTAATTGTCTTACCTACACCATACCAAATAGTAAGTTGTCAAATTTTTATATTTTAGCTACTCCTTTCGATTATGATATGTTTATTTACAGTGACCTACAATCCTCAAAATTATTTCTTCTAAGACATTTTGACATGTTTTTTTCTTTTATTATCGATTAACTATTAAGATCTATATGCTTCAATTTGTACTTTAGAGTAGTGTGTACTGAATCACCATGGAAAATAATTACACACCATTTAATGAAAGTGGTCAAAATTTATCAAACTTGAATCACTCAACACCATACACTAGTCTCTAAGTTGTTTTGTAGACAAAATGTCAATCTTTGAAATTCACCACTAAAAAAAGAATGCCAACCACTTGTCATCCACAAATGGGTTGGGTTGGTTTAAATTATGACGTGTTGATTTGTATCTACATACAATGGTCACAATTGTATGCTACTTACAATGGTCACAATTTTATTTTCTATGACACTTTGGCATGTTCTCATTTTTCATTGTCTGACTAGTAGATTTCATCATGTTATCATAGATTTCGTCATGAATTCTTTATATTTTAGATACTCCTTATTAATAGTGTATAAAAAAGTTACATGAACTACAAACTAAAGTTAATCACTACATCTAGAATTGCATGTGATTATAAAAAATTGAGAGAAACAACATCACATATAAGAAAAGGGTATGTGGATTTTATTGAGAGAGTTGAAACAAATATACTTTATTTATATTGGAAGAGTATGGTATATAATCATAAGTTCATTTGTTAATGGTGCTTAGTCATAAGACAATAAAGATAAAGGTGGCTAACCATAAGCTAAGATGGTTGAAGGTGGTTAGCTAAAAGTGATTGTTATGTGCCTAATCACAACATAGATAACATCTTTATAATAAAGTAATATGTGTACACATGTTTACTTTATATAATAATGACATATATACCTAACATAAGTTTAGTGTTAGTGTTTATGTATGTTATTGTTATAAACATGAGTTTCCTCCCTATCTTATATATACCATAACTTCTCATTTATCAATATAACAATCAACTTAAAGATTTTAGTCATGGAGATTTCTTCCTTCATTTAATTGAATTAGTAAGTGCTAGCCAACCATTAGCTGTGCAAGTATCCCAAACATTATTGTCATTATTATATTATTTTCAATTTATGCAAGTGTGATCCCATTTGGGTATTAGGGATGTAACAAGTGGTATCAAAGCTTCAATCAAGCTTTGTTGGTGTTTTTTTGTTAGTTCTTAAAAATAAAAGGGAGAAGAAAACGACAATCAATTACTATCATTTCACCGATCAGGGTTGAGTTTCAAGAGCACTTCCATATCTTTATAAATGAAAAGAGAGAGACATTCTAGCTACAATTGAAGGTAAAATGGTCTGTGGATTCCATAAACTTAGAATATTATGGAATCCACATACCCTTTTCCATAGAATATACTAACTAGATCCAAAAGCCAAAGACATGAAATAGGGTACTACACATATAATATATTATCAAGGAAAAAACAAGCTACATGAAATTTGAACATTTGAACAAAAATTTACAAGTTAAATGAGTGCATCAATAAAAAAAGCATACTAACCTTGCAAGTTCAAAATCTGAGCTATGTAGATCAAGAATTGGATTTGTTCAACTCGTGGATGACAGAAAAAATAAACAGCTGAAACAAAATCCACAAACAGTGTCGCAACTATAGAAACTGTGTCGCAAAGTCTCTTAAAGTCAGGTATATATAGATAAACTAGTCAACTAGCCATTAAGACCAACCAATGAGATAGGAAAACTTCATGTGGGAATAACGATGATCTTTCGTGGCAATAGAAACAAAATTTCATGGAAATAGTGACAAAAATACTAACCAAGTTAAAAAAACTATTTGTGGCTATATCAACGAACTTTTATGGCAATATTGACAAAAATCCCACACTATTTAAAAATAACATGAAAATAATGGAAACGTGGAAACATTTCGTGGAATAATCTGCCCATATGTACTAGTGTCTCGAAGCCTGGAGTTTCGAAGTAGATCTCCTCTGTAGATCGTGGAGGATTTCTAACTCATTCCATTTGTCAGATCTGGTCATAGAAGCGTTGAGAGTGGAAGGATAGGATAATACCCACAGCTGCCGGTGAATGTCACCTTTATGACTGAATTCAAACGGTAACCACTCTGGGGGATTGGAGTGTTGAGTTTGGTGAATCTTCTAGAACACCGAATATTACCTTTCATTTAAGCGCTTAGTTCTAGCCAACGATCATATGAGATTTAGAGTGAGGAAAATGTCCTAGCATCTCTAGTTTCAATCCAAAGGAGAAAGGGGCCAAGTATTAAAGCACCTGCGGATTTTGTCAGACCTGCATAAGGAAATTAAAGGGGCCTCTATACATAAGAGAGGACCCAACATGGATCCAAGATCTAATTCATCTCTAGAATAATATCGTAAGACCGAGAGTTTGTGTGAAACCACCTAGGAGGGAGAGGGGCTTTGCATCATAAGGCATGCTAAACTATTATTCACTCAATTCAAACAAAAGGATAAAAATAAAAAATAAAGGATAAGTTTTATCCTAGGAAGAAACCATTTAAACATCCTTGACAACCATCATATAGTGCACCAGTTATGAGAAATAGACTCAATGGACAACAAAGTGCACCATTTCTAAACAACAGTAAACATAGACTCGGTACACAATACAACTACAGAGATAATTAAGCTGCCTCTTCAGTGCTATGTTTTCAAAGAACCTCACTTATACTAAGATTGTCCTCTAAATAAAAACACAAATAAGGCAATACATAATATACAAGAAGAAACAATAGTAAATGACATTGCCAGAACTATTCATATGATTAATGCTACCTTGGAGAATTGACAAGATGACCATCAATATTCTATGGTGGAGATAGAAATTATGATAAAACATAAACCTATATTTATATTCATATATCCTAGTGCAATTTTAAGTCATATTTCACCTACAATAGTAAAACGTTGTAAACTAGAAAAAGTTAAACACGAGAAACCATGGTTCGTACAATTATTTATAGGGACAAAAACAAAGGTTGATGATTTAGTAAAATAATATATGGTAAATATGGATCGAATGGATACTAATGTAGTTCTAAACATTTTACCGTTAGGATATTATTATTTAATCATAGGCATGGACTTGCTGGAAAACAATGTAGCTTTTGTAAACTGTTGTGACAAGACTTTTAATTGTTTAGATAATTTTGGCCAAGGTAGAACAATACAAGGAATTCCACGAACAGTATTAGTAAGACATATCTCCTCTTTATATTTTAATAGGAATGTAAGGAAAGGATGTGAGATATATGCTATTAGGCACACTTTCAAAAGTAATGATGAAATAGCTGAAAGTTTGTTAACTACGGATCATATACCAATAAAGTTCTAGGATATGTTTCCAGAACAAATTCTAGGATTACCTCCTAGATGAGACATAGATTTTACCATAGACTTAGTACTCGAATATACATCTGCATGTAAGGCTCCTTATTGGATGAGTTCTCCTTACTTGACTAATCTTAATATGCAACTCCAAGAGTTGATGGATAAGTAGTATATCATACCTAGTGCGTCTCGAGGGGAGCACGAGTCTTGTTTGTTAAAAATAAATATGGGACTTTAAGATTTTGCATTGATTACAAAAAACTTAACAATATGACAATTAAAAGTAAGTATCATTTACCCTGCATTCATGACTTGTTTTATTGACTAAGAGAAACTAATATCTTCTCTAAGATATATTTACGGTTTTGATACAATCATATTAGGATTAAAGAGGAAGGAATTCATAAAACTTCTTTCCAAACCATATGTGGACACTATGAGTTTGTAGTAGTACCTTATGGTTTAAAAAATGCACCTTCTACATTTATGTGTTTAATGAACAATGTTTTGATAGAATACCTAGATACGTTTGTAATTGTGTTCATAGATGATATATTGATCTATATGAAAATGATAGAAGAACATGAAGAACAAATGATAATGTTTTTAAGAACACTTAGGGAGCATCAATTGTATGCAATTTTTAGTAAATGTGATTTTTTTTCAGGATAAAGTACAGTATTTGGGAGATGTAATTTTGGGAGAAGGGATTTTAGTCGAGTCAGAAAAGGTCAAGGCCATCCTGAACTAGATAGTGCCAAATAATGTGTTGGATGTTCGATCTTTCATGGGAATCAAAGGGTATTATTGTAGGCTCATCGAGGGGTTTTCAAAACGTGTCTATCCAATATCATCTCTACAGGAAAATATAATCATATTTAAAGGTATAGAAAAATGTTAAGGAAGTTTTGAAAAGTTGAAATAGTTGTTAACAACAACAACTATCTTGAAGATACCAGACACACATAAGGAATTTGTGGTATATATTGATGTTTCATTAGAAGGACTAAGAGGAGTATTGTTACAATATGACCACATGATTTCTTATGAATCATGAAAGCTGAAACCTCATGAAAATAACTATGAAACACATGATCTAGAATTAATCGTTATAGTACATTCTTTAAAAGTGTGGTGAAACTACTTGTTGGGTAGGATATTTCTTTTAAAAACTGATAATATCATCCTTAAGTATATCTTGGATTAACAAAACTTCAATCAAATACATGAAATATGATGAAATTTCCCAAGTGAGTATGATTTTGAGATAAAACAAATTAAAGGAAAATAAAACAAGACAGTAGATTCACTTAGCAGAAAACTACATGCAATATTTAGTATTAATATACAGACTGGTCTAAAGGAAATAATTAAAATAGTAACATATAATGATGAAATTTATAGGGAATTAGAAGAAATATTTTAGAATAATAAATAAGATGAGGAAGAACCAAATTTTAGTTGCAATCAAGAAGGCCTAGTATAATACAAAGGCATAATTAATGTTCCAAACAACATAGAATTGAAAATTTTGATACTAATTGAAGTACATAAGAAACATTATTCAGTTCACCCAAGTTACCAAAAAACTAGGAAAACTTTAAATAATGAATACTTTTGGCTGGGGATGAAAAAAAAAGTATTTGAATATATTTATAGGTGTCTTGAGTGTTAGCAAGTTAAGGACGAGCACCATCACTCAGGTGGATTGTTGCAAACAATAACCATTCTTTAGTCGAAATATGAAGTGATTAGCATGGATTTCATTATAGGACTCCCTACAACTAAGAAATAAAATGACTATATAATGGTAGTAATAGAAAAACTCACTAAATTTGCACACTTTATCCCAGTAAAATCAACTCACAAAGCTATAAATATTGTAGAAATATTCATGAAGGAAATCTTTAGAATGCATGGTTTACCTAAAACTATCATTTCACACATGGATAAAAAGTTCACTTCGAATTTTTGGAAATATTTTCTCAGTGGTTTGGATACTATGATAAATTTTAGCACCACATATCATCCTAAAACCGACGGCTAGACTGAAATGACTAACCTAATTGTGGAGGATATGTTGTGGATATATGTGATGGATTGCCCCACAAAGTGGGAAGAGTACCTTCATCTAGTTAAGTTTTCATATAATAATGGTTATCAGACTTTCCTAAATATGAGTCCCTTTGAGGTGATGTATAGTAGGAAGTGTAGAACACCTCTTAGTTGGAACAAACCAATCGACATAATTACTTTGGGTCAAGATATGCTGAAATAAATGGAAACAATCATTGAGAAAGAAAAATAGAATTTGAAAAGTTTAGGGGAAAGAAAAAATATTTTTGCATAGCTGAAAAGAACCCATACAAAATTAAATGTAGGATATCATGTTTATCTTAAATTCAAACCCATAAATAGTTCAATCAATTTGGCAAAGAATACCAATTTTTCACTTCGATATTGTGGACCATTTCAAGTGCTTGCAAGATTGGGACCAATGGTCTATCAACTAACACTACTAGCCAATTTAAAAGTTTGCAATGTGTTTCATGTTTCCTTGTTAAAAAATTATGTAGTGATGTAACTGATATTAAAAAATTATCTAGTGATGTGTAGTGATGTAGTGATGTTTCCTGAAGGTGAGTTTCAGCACGAACCACTACGTATTTTTGACAAGAAGGAAACTATGTTGTGGAACCGAGTCATTGATCAGGTTAACGTGTTGTGGATGCACTTTAGTCTTGATTAGGCCACATGGGAAATGGACGAAACAATTAGAAAGTATTATCCATTCCTTTCCCAGTGTTGGGACGGTCATATTGGAACAGTAAGGACGTTGTTTAGTTCAAGGGGGAGAGGATGCAACATCCCTCCATTTATAAACATTTGAATATTTTAAGTTTTTTATGGTTTTTGTTGTCAAAGTTTTTTGGGAAAATACTTATGTTCAAATTATATCATCATAAACATTGATGGTGATGAATATTTTTGTAAAAATTATTTTAATTTATTTTTTTAACTAGAAACAAATTTATTAGAGAATCCATTTACAAAGAGTAAATCATTATTCCATGGGGGAGTGAAAAGGGATAAAAACCACTAGAGTAAATATTGTCCATGAGGACAAGTGTAAACCTACTCTCAAATATGTGGGATGTGAGGGAACAAGCTAGCATAAAGTTAGTCCAATAATATTCCCTAGGGTTAGGGATGATGAAAACTTGGAAAAAAGACCTAGGAAAATTATTCTTTTTTCTGTGAAAGGAAGAAGAGAAACACGTATAGAAGAGGAAGAAAATTCCTAAGTACTTGTGAGAAATAATTGAGTTTGATGGTTCTAAGAAAGAATAAAAATTTGATTTATCTCGAGAAGGTTATACAAATTTTTAGTCCCTATGGAATAATGATTTAGGCTTGGGGGTGACAAGAACAACTAATCTTGGTTGTTCAGGTCTATGGTTGGGAAGAATTGGTTCTCTATTCAATTTTTTCCAGTCTTGAAGCAGGTTCAAATATGTCATTTCTAATTTATTTATCTCTATTCTCATATATGATTTCTTTAGATTATTTATCTCTATTCTTTTTCTGAATTTATTACTTTCTGGTAAAGAATAAGGAAAAATCTACAATGATAATACACTAGAGAAAGAAGGAGAAATTGTTCTATCTCCTATGTATTTGTGCAATGGAAAATATTTGGTATGTCATCATAGAAGTAATGGAAAAGTTAACAATATTACCCCAATAGAGTGTTTATTTCTTGCAATGAATAGTATTTATGAATTTTTTCGAAAACAAAAGTACAATAAATTATCTATATTATTGTACAAAGGAATACAAATAATCTCGTTCTTTTTCATATGTACAGTAGTGTTTAAATTCAAGTTTATATATTTTTATCACCTTGAAATTAGTTGCAGAAAGAAATCAACCATGGAATTATAGAAACAAAGTAGAGGGAATATATTATTTTTCCTTGCATAGTTGAGAAATAAAAGATGTCATTTTACATTGAGCTATCTCAGGAAGTTTTCTTTGAATATATAATCTTGCAAATAAAAGAATGTCTCTTGCATATATAAAAATATCTAAAGATGTTTACACATATACATATAACTATATGCAATAACATTTATTTACAATAAATATTATAAATGAATCTCTAATAACAAAGAGAGAGATGACAATAATTTTATGAGACAAAAATATTTATCAGTATACCCATAAAGAAATTACAATCACGATTTCATGTCAAAACATTGCTAGGGATATATTTAAAAACAAACCCCAAGTTGTCGACCACTTGTTGGGTATGTGTTATATTCTTGTGCTACCAAGGAAGACCAGGATTGGATAGAGTGGTGGATATACATTGCTTTGTGGATGCAAACTGGGCTGGAGATCTAGATCGTACGATATCTACATGTGGGTATGTGTTTAACCTATTTGAAGGAGCAATAAGTTGGATGAGCAAAAGACAGGATGTAGTGGCACTTCCAACTACAGAAGTTAAATACATGGTAGCCACTCATGCAAGTAAGGAAGTCGTATGGTTACAAATATTTTGTTCAGGTATTGGGTTGGTAAAACTAAATGTAAGGATAGATTGTGATAGTTAGAGTGCAATTTTTTTTGGCGAAGAACCCGACTTATCATTCAAGGAAAAAACATATCGATATTCAATATCACTTTGTGAGAGACATGGTTGAAGAAAAGAACGTATTATTGATGAAGGTGGACACTTTGAAGAATGTTGCAAATTCATTAACAAAATTTGTGAGCACTGAGAAGTTCTCTTGGTGTAGAGGATCCATGGGCATTGCTACCCTGTTTTGTTGACTATGTAACCCTCTAACCCCTTGTATGCAAAGAAAACAACAAGTGGGAGAATGTTGGGTATGTGTTATATTCTTTGCAGGAGTAGTAGTGTATTCATTGTGCCAGGCACGCAGGGGGGGCGCTAGGCCCCCCTTTGGGGGTGCAGGGGGGATAGTATCCCCCCACATGGGGGTTCCAGGGTAGCGCCCCCGATAGAATTTTTTTTTCCTCGGGAAAAATTTCGCATTTTTGGGTGATTTTTCGGCGCATGTTTTTTTTCGAAGGTTTTCTATTTCCGGTTAAAGAAATAGGGTTGTTGACTAATCGAGGTCATTGGGTTAGGGTTTTGTATGTCGTTGAATCCTATATATATATTGTATTTTAAAGAATGTAACACTATGAATGAATATATAATATGATGGTTTTCCTAGTTTGGGTTTCCAGGGGAAAAATCTTTGTTTAATGTCTGTATTTTCCATTGTATCTTTTTTGTTCTTTTACTGAAAATATGTTTGCAGTAAATATTGTACAAGGCCAAAATATACATTTGGTATTAGAGGTTTGTTGGCTTCAGGGGGATGCCTTTGCGGTGAAGGGTTTGGCCTGGGACTATGATAAGCCTTGTTATAGTGGCGGATCTGTGGTATTGATTCTTCAAGTGAAAATAAACGATGAGAAATTCAAAAATTGAGATCGAGAAGTTTAATTGGAAAAGTTTTGAGTTGTGGAAGCTCAAGATGGAATATTTGTTGGTGGATAGAGATCAATGGATCATGGTATATCCAAGTACTGCACCTACAATAACTTCAACAGATGACTATAAAAAGTTAGATCAGAAGGCGAAAAGCACAATCCGACTGTGTCTCCCAGATTAAATATTACTGAATGTGTCAGAGGAAGCTACAACCAAGGATTTATGGGATAAATTTGGGAAGTTGTATCAGTCTAAGTCTTTAGTGAATAAACTATTCCTCAGAAAGAAGCTGTATAACCCGAAGATGAGATATGGAAACTCGATGGCAGAGCATTTGAATGCCTTCAACATTGTGGTAAGTCAGTTAGTATATGTTGAGATTAAATTTTTAGATGAAGATAAATGTATCAGTTTATTGTGTTCTTTACCAGACTCGTGGGATAGTCTGGTTGTGGCCATAGGTAGTAATACAAGTACCTTGAATTTTGATGAAGTCATCTCACCCTTGTTGTCGGAGGAGATGAGATGGAAGAATATGGAAGGATAGAGCACATACACATTATTTTCAAGAGGATGTTCCCAAGAAATAAATATATCTAAGTTCTCAAGTGGGAGATAAAAGTGTAAGGGTAGATCTAAATTGCCTAGAAAGTTTGTAAAGGTGTGTTGGAGATGTGCAAAAAAAAGGTCACTACAAGAAGCAATGTAGAATGTTGAGAAAAAAAAGGGATATGAAGAATCTCCTTCTACAGAAGAAAATACCTCCAAGGAAGAAGGAGGGGATGTGTACTTGGATTATTCAAGAAAACATGTAGATCATGAGGCATGGTTGGTTGAATCTGGTGCATAATTTCATATGACTCCCAACAGGGAGTGGTTCTGTGAATATGAAAGGTATGATGGAGGTAATGTTTTCTTAGGTGATGATTCGACAAACAAAATCATAGGATGAGGAAGAGTCAAGTTGAGGCTCATATATGGAAGGATTATAACACTTCCCAATGTTATTCACATCCCAAGTTTGGCCATAAATATGATTTATGTAAGCAAAATGGACGATGCAGGGGTAAAAACAATATTTGAAAAGGAAACCTGCAGGATGGTTCGAGGAGAAATGGTGTTACTGAAGGTTGTTCAGTTTGGAAATTTGTATAAGCTACAAGGAAGCAATATTAATTATGGGTGTAATAGATCCATTGTTCTTGATATTGCAATTGAATAAGAAATAACTCCTACAGTCTTTGGAGAAAATTTTATGTTGTGGCATCAAAGACTGGGGCATATCGGAGAGAAGAGTCTTCAACTACTACATGGTAAAGGTATGTTTGAGGGTATGTCTAATTGCTCTCTGGATTTTGATTTCTGTGAACATTTTCTATATGGAAAATAGAATCAGGTAAGATTCCCCCATGGTGCAATGAGGATAGAAGGAATTTTATATCTAGTTCACAGTGATGTTTTTGGACTTGTGTCAGTCCAATCATTGGGAAAATATGTGTACTATGTCTCATTTATACATGACTTCTCGAGGAATAATTGGATATATTTACTTGGGAATAAATCTGAAGTCTTTGACAGGTTTAAAGTGTTTAAGGATCTTGATGAGAATAAAATAGAGAAAATAATTAAGGTGTTGAGGATAGATAATGACGGAGAGCTCTGTAGAAATTAATTTGAAGAATTATGTAAGAAGTTTGGCATATCAAGGCATAAGAATACTCCATATACACCTCACCATAATGGATTTTTTGAAAGGATGAACAGGACACTTATGGAAAAATCAAGGTGCATGCTCAGTGGTGTTGGGTTAGGGAAACAATTATGGGCAGAGGAAGTGGGTACTTCATGTTACCTGGTGAATAGATCACCCTCATCAATGTTAGATGACAAGACTCCACAAGAGGTATGGACTGGTAAGGAACCTTCTCTCACACATCTCAAGGTATTTGGTCATGATGCATATGTTCATGTTCCAAAGGAAAACATGAGTAAGCAAGATAAGAAGGCTGAAAAGTGTATCTTTATTGGATATAAAGATGGTCTCAAAGGTTATAATCTTTGGAAACCAGAAACTAAGAAGGTAGTGTATAGACGAGATGTGGTATTTAGAGAAATGAAGGATGATGTTAAATAGGAAGTCCTACCAAGTAAGGAAGAACCAGAGAAAATAGAGTTTGATTTAAAGGGTGATGAATCAGACTCTACAGAAGAACATGATTCAGAAGAAGAATATCTTCATACTCTAGTATTGAGGAGATCGGTTCGATAAAGAAGGCTACTGGAAAGGTATACTTCATATGATTTCGATTCAAATTTTTCTTTGTCTATTATTGATGATGATCCTAGACATGTCAGGGAGGAAGTGGTAATAGAGGGTGGAAATCTATGGAAAAAGACCATGGACAAAGAAATGGAAGCCTTGGATAATAATGAGGCTTGGGATCTAGTGGAGTTACCGACTGGAAGAAATCCCATTGGAAGAAAATGGGTATTTAAAAAGAAGCTGAATGAAGAAGGAAAAGTGGAGAAATACAAAGATCAATTAGTAGCAAAGGGTTATTCTGAGGTTCAGGGAATTGATTTTGGTAAGATTTTTTCTCATGTTGCCAAGTTAACCTCTATAATATTTTTGTTATATGTTGTTGTTGCATTTGATTTTTAAGTAGAACAGATGGATGTAGAGACAACATTCCTACATGGGGATCTAGAAGAAGAAATCTATATGAAGCAACCATAAGGTTATGTTGTGAAGGGAAATAAAGAGTTGGTATGCAAGATGAAATTTTTTTTGTATGGCTTAAAAAAATCACCAAGGATGTGGTATCAAAAATTTGATATGTATATGCTAGGACTTGGCTTAATAAGAGGAAAAGAGGATCATTGTGTGTATTTTAAATTAATTGGTGATCATGTGATTTATTTGGTATTGTATGTGGATGACATGTTGTTGATAGGAAACAACAAGGAGATTATCCAAGATGTGAAAACTTAGTTGTACTCTAAATTTGACATGATGGATCTCGGTGCTTCAAATTTCATTTTGGGAATGGAAATTAAAAGAGGCAGGAAAAAGAGGAAACTCTTATTAAATGAGAGAAAATATGTCGAGACAATATTATAGAGGTTTAATATGCAGGAATGTAAACTGGTCAAGGTCCTTATTCCTATTGGTGTAATGTTATTTGTGGATCAGTCTCCCAAGACACATGAATAAGAGGAGGAAATGTCTTGTGTTACATATGTGAGTGAAGTTGGTAGTTTGATGTATGCAATGGTCTATACTAGTTCGGTCATTTCACATGCAGTGGGAGTTTTGAGGAGGTATATGTCAAAACCAGGGAAGGAGCATTGGACAACAATAAAAAGGGTTTTCAAGTATTTGTGTGGCACTGCTAGCTATGGATTGTGCTACCAAGGAAGAACATGATTGGATAGAGTGGTGGATATACATGGCTCTGTGGATGCATACTGCGCTGGAGATATGGATCGTAGGAGATCTGTTGGAATATTGGTTGTTGCCATTGATATCAACCCTAGTCATTGGTTTTGGACCAGAATATTGATGAAGGTATTTGGACATGAAGGACAATGCACATGCATATACAAAACCCATGGATGGATAGTATACATCATGTTATTTCTAGTGGTATGTGGTGCACCATGTGGATCCTCATGGTTGAGGAGAAATGAATTTTTGAAGATGACAAAGTGAATTGAAGAAGGAAGTACAAGTAGCCCCTAAAGATAATTAAAGAAAAGCATTACAAAATAAGAAAGTGCCAGTTCGACCCTAATGTTAAAAGGAAGTGACATACATGGTATAAATACATATCATTATACATTCAATTTACACACAAGTCTAATTTAAGAGGAAATAAGAAGTAAAGAACGTCGGATTTCAAGGGAGGATGAAGTATTTTGGTGATGTGTTCTAATGTATGTTATTTACAGGTCATCTTACCATTTTCTCTATAACATTTTTTTCTAGAATGATTTAGATGGTGAAATTGCTATGGTATTGAGAAGACATATTGAGGTACCTATGGTAAAAAATCCAGCTCTTTGTTAGCTATAATTTTGGTGATACACTTTGTGGAAGATAGGGTTTTTTATCAGTCCTGAAGCTAGTCAATAAATAGTTGTTTCGGGTAAAATATTCATAACTTATTCATATAGAATCCAAATGAAGTGAGACCAATTTAATTGGAAACAGTATGGACATTAGTTTTCCGTGTGCGATTTTCATAATATGATGTTAAATATTGAGCGTAGGGCATTCTATACAAGTTCTCTCTTCTCAATAAACCAGAAATGAACAAGGCCTACCATTCTGTCTATAACATCTCGCTCTGGCGCACTGAGAAACTTATTATTTGAGGACACTTGCTCGCAAGTGATCTGGACTTTTATGATGTTAAACCATTTATACTTGATTATGATGTGATTGACAGACGACATGATGTTTTACTATTTGATGTAGACAGGAACTATTGACTCAGTTTTATTGAGTGTGCAGGGTTTTTGACCTGGAGGATGCAGAGGCATCGGTGGAACCCCTTGGACTCTGTATTGAGTCAGGGAGTGTGCTTTTGTGTTGATTTATTTACTGTGATATTTCATTTGATTCGATGATACGATGTTGACATTTCTGACTTGATTGTTGATGATGCAGGCTGACGATAGCTTGCTGACTAGACTCACATATGGAGTAAAAGGGCCACACACGATTTCCAGAGAGGTTGAGAGAGAGGGGTGGATAGAAGCCCTGCCACCGCCTACTAGCACTCCCGCCATGGCTTGAACTATAGGTTAACAATTACCTAGTTCGAGAGGATCCACGATGCCGTGAGGGCAGACTGCGACAGTCGCTCACGATGATTCTAAGGGGCGCGCAATAAGGTGGGGGCCTTATTCCTTAGAACCCTTAGTCTCCCACAAGTTCACCTGGCGGGGTGTTGACTCCAGGGGTTAGATGTCTACCAATCAGTCCAGTTGGCGAGTGGCACCCTTGGAGCACGTGGTGCATCCTGAAGGGTACGTCACACAAAAGAAACACAAGAAGCGAGTGGCACCCTTGGAGCACGTGGTGCATCCTGAAGGGCACGTCATGCAAAGGAAATGAACGAGGCGAGTGGCACCCTTGGAGCACGTGGTGCATCCTGAAGGGCATGTCGCATTGTTGTGGATGAAGGAAACAAACCTAAATAGCCCTAAGACAATAATGCCTTATTAAATTCTTAAAACCACACCCCTAAACAAATCATCGTCCAGTTCAAAATCTAAACCTAAGTCAAAAAAAGACTTCTCTAAGATCAAAATTTCGTTTAACCTTAAGGAAAAAGGCCCTAACCCTAACTCTAAAAAGAGCCTAACCCTAATTCTAAATGAAATAGCTCCTATGAATCTTGACCTAATCCTATACCCAAATATCATTAGTAATAACAGTTAACCCTAATAACCATTAAAATAATTAAGCAAAACATCATTATGAGATTTTAGGCTAGAGTTCGCACCTCAATGCAGTGCAAGGAGAATACAATTTTTAGAACATAGCTGAGCTCTAGTTCTTGGATTCATTAGCGTTAACTTCATCCAACTACAACCAATATATCAACGGATACTTTTTAGTTAACTCAGACAACAAGTTTCTTTGAAGGCCTCTCCTTCTTTAACCGCAACCTACAATGAGAGTTCATTAACTTACTGAAAACATAACTCCCTTATGAACGCAATAGTTTTTCAAAAATTAAACTAATTCATAAATAAACGAATACCAAAAACCATAGTTTTGGTTGACATAACGCATAACCTTTAGTGAATAAATTGAATGCTTAAGGGATTAAACTATATTCCTTAAAACTCATACATAAACTCAGATTGAACCAATAGTAATAGAATTATTTAACAAGCGGGAGTATAAAAATATATATATATATGAATTTAAAAAAAAAAAATGAAATGAAAAGATGCTTAGCGCTTTTACATTTTTGAGTTTTATTTTTTGTTTTTTTTTTTAAAGGAAAAAAAAAGGGGGGGGGACTTAAAAGAAATATGATTTAGGGTTTGAGACTCCATAAAAAGAAAGGGGGAAGGGGGAAAAAGGGGATGAGCTATTAGGTATTGTGATGCTGCCGAAATTGAAAACTGGACTGATTGCTTGTGAGGAGTTGGGGATCTTCTCAGCTGTATTAGAGTGGTAGCTCAGCCTTGGAGGCGAGCTGGGAAGCTAGGTTACTGTCTGGATTGTGTGTGGCCACTTTGCGGCTCGGGGGGCTAAGCGGGAAGCAGAGTACCCCTAGCGTTTGGCTGGGAGGTATCGGTGAGTCCTCTACGGTCGGCACGGAGCAGGAGCGGCACGGCGCGTGGACAACACTCGAGGACGGTGCTAAGGCAATGGTATGATCTTTAAATTGTAGTTAGAATGCATGGTAATTTTTATTTATGGTTCTGGACTGTGTAGTTTTTATTATTCCTCGTTCTGGACTGTGCAAAATATATATATATATTTACTGTTCATAATTCTTGACTGTGTAAATTTCTATCATTTATTGTCCTGGCCCGTGGAAATTATTATTATTTAATGTTGCACATTCTCTGTGATTATATGATACTGAAATGGGTTAACATCGTGTCTTCTTTTTCCTTCACCTAATTTAAGGGCGTTTTCACCCGATTTACCCTAAGCATCTTTAATGGGTTCCTGATTTTACACCCTGAAATTGATGAAGCCATCCTCCCTGCCAGTACACGCATTGTCTGTGGTTCAGTTGGGTATATTTTAGGCTTTTCTTGACTGGGTAGAGGGGCGAATCGCGCATCCCCCAGGTCTTCTCTATTTGATGGTGTTCTGCATTGCTTGCTCACTGTCAACTCTAACCCAGTCTGCGATAGTGTTTGCCCATGCTTTTAGCTCATCCTTACTCCTTAACCCTTCGTAGTTTCATTCTTGGGCGTGAACGTTTCTGGCGTTTACAGTTGATGCTTGTGTAATTTCGTTCTGGCCCTCGAATGAAGGGTTCTGGCATTGTGCTTTACCTGAGTGTAATCACCTTTAACCATAACCGTCTGCGTCTTTCAACTCTACGTTCGCTGCCCAGACAGAAGTTTGGTTACACCCGCGCATTGCAGCCTGGACAGAGGCTTGGAAATCCCTGTGCGCATGACTGTTGGACGGAAGTTCCTTACCCTGTGCGTCTGCTGTGGACCAGAATCTTAATTACGCTGTGTTCATAATAAAATGAGTATTAATGAGGTTCGTAAGAACTATGTTTAAAAAAAAGACAGTCATTTTCAGAAAATGATTTTTATATGATGTTTATATTTTCAGAAAATGACTTTTTTTATTTTTAGAAAATGATTTTTATATTTTTATAATTATAGACTCATAATTAAATGTTGCTTAAACAATTTCTTTACTACAACTGTCTTGTTTTAGGGTTCGTCTTTTCTTTCCATAAAATTCTGACATTGATTTATTCCCTGAACGTAAGTGGTCGTGGTACAGCTGGCTTGTATTATTATTAGTGGAATAGTTCAGTTTTCCTTCCTAAAATCTCGATATTTCTACATTCTAGTGAGTGTAATGAACTGCAATGTAATATGAAGAAATGTTATGCTAAGATTAGTGTAGTACCATTTTTATTTCATGCTAATTCCCATGCTACTTTATTTTCATTTAATTTCCAGCTTACTTTATTTTCATGCTAATTCAACTGTAAATAATAATAGTAGATTGTAAATGTGCTTGTCATTTAATTTCCATGCTACTTTATTTCCATGATAAATTTCAATATAAATGTATTTTAGAATGTAAAGGTGATGATATGGCAAGGTTATGGTAATATAAATGAATGTTGGATTATTTTATGGTAAGTAGGAAATTTTTATTTTATTGATAACAAACAAATAAGAATATGATGATAGTGTTAGTGACATGATATTAATTTTAGTGTTAATTCAATTGCAAGGTTGTGATCTAAAATATGATGGCATGGTTATTATGGATGTTTTTCTTTAATTATATTATAATCAATAATATTGTAATCGTTAAGCATATTACCCTTGCATCGAACTTTTACTCATACCTTAAGATTTTACTAAAGTAGCAAATTAGTGGCTAGTTGGATGAATTTAGAAGTAGAGAGCATATTGAGAATTATTTTATGACACCCATAAAGGATGCAACCATTTACTTATGTAGTTAGTATTCAATAATAGCAAGCTATTTAATTCAGTTAATGTTTAATTAAGGTTTTTACAAAGCAATGGAAGTTTATATAATGGAATGGAATGGAATGAAATGATAGAGAATGTTAATGAAGGGTACTGGGATGTAATGGGAGGTCAATATGAGGTAAGGTAATTATTAATGCGATGTTGTGCAAGGTCTTATGTTAATACTAATATTCTAGGGGATTTACATGATCATGTGGTCATCATTATGGTATTGATATCGCAGATTATTTGTATGTGTTATGTTTTAATTAATGATTGATTGATCAAATAGCACGCCTGGAAATAAAAAGGAATTGTGCCTTGAGTTGGTTACTGTTAGATATTTTACATATATCAGACACCTTGCGCGCTTGTAATTTCATTTGGATTGAAGAAATGTTTGAATGTTTAGATTTTTGGTTGCGCGCCATGCACAATGTTGGATTTGATTTTTAATTCTTGCCGGCAATTGAAGGGTTATGTTACTGTATTGTTATGTGGGTTACCTTGGGTTGGTCTGATGATGGTCCTTAGATTAGTGGGATTGGTTGCCTGTGTCGGGAGGGATGTAGACACCTCCATGTAGCTTGGTATATATGTCTGTATGTATTTCCTGTGTAAGAATCCAGTGTCGTATCAAGAGTCTCAGGCCATTTAAAGGCAGGGTTTCCACTCTTACGACACGCTTGACGGAGATTACTAGTTTCTGCCTGAGCAGTCGACCAGGAGCCTATCTGACCTTCTCTCTCTCCAGAGCATAGAACTAAGATTAAACGCCCTGCTTTCCTGTGCAGAAATAGTAAGATCTACTACCATGGATTCTTCCCTCTGTGTTCGTACTGTGCCTACCCGAGTATGTCGTTAAATGTTTACGTTGTGCACCTTATATCTTTGGTCGTTTATTGTTGCGGTCACTTGTTGTGCACGTTATGTCTGTGGTCATTCATTGCTTGCAGCTACTTGTTGTGCGTCTTGTCTTCTGGTGGTGATCATCGTGGTTGCATATTGTTGGTTGTCGTGTGGTGACATAGAGTCAAGTGTGTATGTTTTCTTTCTACACACGCGCACACACATTTAAACCAAAAAAAAATTTGCACCTGTTATCAGAGTTGTTTTCGTAATGAGGAGGGTCGTTACACTCTCTATAACTTCTTTTGGGGGAGGATTCAAGGAGTGAAACTTGGAGAAGTTTCAAAGAATACATTGAGTAATATTATCTATATGATCATAGTATTCCAATAATTTAAGAATTGCATAAATTGAAGAAGTCTCAGGAAGCATTATCAGGTTCTATGTGATGGTTGGTTGATGGTGATAATTTATTGTAAAGTTTTATTATCTCTCATATATTCTTGGGTGGAAGGAAGGGGCAAGGATGGAGAGTTCAACCCTCTCTTGATATTGGAGGATTGTATCTTCCACTTGGAGGTTTATCCCTCCCTTTACATTTGGAAGCTATAGCTACCTTTGGAAGTCATTACTTCCCTTGAACAATAACTTTTGATTATTTCTCATATATTGTGCATGGTGTATTGTGGTGTATTGGTGTAAATATTATACCATTTTTCATTGCTAATTGGATATAATTGGATGGTTAAAGTATAAGTTGAAAAAGGTTTTAAATTGTACTTGATACTAATTCACCCCCCTCTCAATATCAACAACTGGTATTAGAGCGGGTTAACTTCAATACAGTTTAACCACTGGAAGGAAGATCTTAAGAAGAAATGGAAGACAAAATTCCAAATGGGATTCCACCATTTTATGGAAGCAATTTTGAGTACTGGAGTAATAGAATGGAAAATTACTTGAAAGCTCTTGGGGAATATGTTTGGTTCTCAGTTGCTTCAGTATACAATTCTTTGAAGAAACCAAAGAATGTAGCTCAGGAGGAAGCAAAAAGGAACAACAAATTTGCAACAGATACGATCCTGGATGGATTGACAGATTCAGTGAAATCCAAGGTGGGATCATGTGCATCATAAAAACAACTTTGGGGGAAGCTACAAGACCTTTATGCAAGAGAAGAAGTAGAAGAATAAGAATAAGTTGAAGCACATTACAACATCTCAGATTTCAAAGAAGCAAATAGAGGTCAGTTCTTTTGATTTAATTGTGAAGGAGTAGGACATGTTGAATTTGAATTTCCTCATCCAAGAATTGAAAGAGATGAGACTGAAGAAGAAAAGTCCAATGAGGAAGAAGAAAATAATGAAGCATAAATTATTCAACAAGAATATGAGAATGTTAAAAAATTGAAGCATGTTGATATTGAAAATAGAAGGCTCAAAGACACACATAGAAAACTAAGAAGTGAATTGGGTAGTTGTGAAAATATAGTTGTAAGCTTGAAGAAACAATTAAAATACTTTGGGAAACTAAGAGAAGAAAAAATTTCCTTGAAAACCCTACTCGAAGAAGAAAGAAGAATAGGAGAAGTAAGGAATGTCCAAATGATGAAGAAAGAAGAAGATTGTGAGAAACTTGAACAAGAGATTGTCTCATTGAGGAAGAGCTTAAGAAACTCTCAAGTGCCAAAAGACTTAACACATCTTGGATGCATTGGTGAAAATTCATACAAATAATATGGAAACACCAACAACAATATTGAAAAAAGAGCTATATAGACAGTTGATGAGAAGTGGACCAGGATACCAGAAAGAAAGAATGATTACAAAAGAGATGAATATCCAAGAAGACCTCCTACCTTCAGGAATCAAAGAAGCTTTAATCAGTATGAAGGAAAATACAGAAGAGTAGATCATGAACCCATATGGACTACATCACAAATAAGGCCACTTACTCCAAGGTATCAAAATTTCTTTCTTGGTCATTGTGATACTTGCAAAAAGTTTGGACATAAGAAAATTAATTGCATAATCCATGAAAGGAACAAATGCACAAGAAACATGAATGGTGTAAATAAAAGATATGGAAATAATTGTGGATTTGTCAACATAAGTTATAATTCATTTTCCCCATTGATGGACAAAAATATTGTGTGCTACAAATGTAATTATAATGGTCACAAAGCATGAGATTGCAAATATATGAATGAATATGTCCCTATGCCAACCACAATATGGATAAGGAAAGATATTCCAAACAATGAAGATTGTCGAATAGCATTAACTGCTGAAGAATGTAAAGAAGAAGAGGAATGGTACATAGACAGTGGATTTTCTTCACACGTGACCGTGGATCAAGACAAATTCATCAGCTTGAAGAGAAAGGGTGGCAATGTTGCATTTGGAGATGACTCATTTGCCAAAATACTTGGAGAAGGTGTAGTAGAGTTTAGAATAAAAAATGTAAAAGAAAATAATGTCATATTGGTTGAAGACTTGAAGCATAATCTACTCATTGTTAGTAAAATGTGTGATCAAGGGTACACTCTTACGTTTGACTCTCGAAAATGTAAAATCAAAGAAAATAACTCAGGAAGATTGATTGCAATTGCAACAAGAAGACCAAACAACATATGCATCCTATACATCAAGAAGAGAGAGAAAACAAAAACCACGCAAAAGGATTCCAAGGAAGAAAAAGTCCCAAAGACCAAAAATAAGGATGAAGTATTATTGAGTGTCACATGTTCAGGGGGAGCAGCCCCAAAGAAGAGAGTTACCTTTTTCCTTTAAACTTAGGGGGAGAAGCCCTAACCTTTTGCATTGATGTCAAAGAGGGAGAGAAATTGGGATCATGATGATAGGGGGAGCATGAGTGTTTCCATCAATGACAAAGGGGGAGATTATTGGAAGATTGGTTGTTTTCATTGATGTCAACCCTATTCATTGGTTTTGGACCGCAATATTGATGAAGGTATTTGAACATGAAGGAAAATGCACATGCAGATACAACACCCATGGATGGATAGTATACATGATGTTTTTTCCAGTGTTATGTGGCATGCCACATGGATCCTCATGGTTGAGGAGAAATGAATTTTTGAACATGACAAAGTGAATTGAAAAAGGAAGTATAGGTAGGCCCTAAAGATAATTAAAGAAAAGAATTACAAAATAATAAAGTGCCAGGTCGGCCCTAATGTTAAAAAGAAGTGACATAAATGGTATAAATACATATCATTATAAATTCATTTTACACACAAGTCAAATTTCAGAGGAAATCAGAAGTAAAGAAGGTTGGATTTCAAGGGAGGACGAAGTCTTTTGGTGAGTGTTCTAAGGTATGTTATTTATAGGTCATCTTACCATTTTTGCTATAACGTTTTTTATAGTCCGATTCAGATGGTGAAATTGATATGGTATTGATAATACATATCAAGGTACCTGTGGTAAAAAATCCATCTCGTTTTTAGCTACAATTGTGGAGATACACTTTGTGGAAGATAGGGTTTTTTACTAGTCCTGAAGCTAGTCAATAAAGATATGTTCCGGGTAAAACAATCATAACTTATTCATAGATAATCCAAATGAAGTGAGACCAATTTCATTGGAATTATTACGAACTGTAGTGGCTTGTTTGAGAGTTTCATAATCATATGTTAAATATTGAGCGCGGTGCATTATGTACAAGTTCTCTCTCATGAATAAACCAGAATTGAATAAGGTCTACCATTCTCTCTATAACTTATTTTTGGGGAGGATTCCATGAGTGAAAATTGGAGGAGTTTCAGAGAATACATTGAGTAATAATATCTACAGGATCATATTATTCCATGAATTGAAGAATTGCATAAGTTGAAGAAGTCTCAGGAAGCATTATCAGGTTCTATGTGATGGTTGGTTGATGGTGATGATTTAATGTAAATTTTTATTATCTCTCATATATTCTTGGGTGGAAGGAAGGGGAAAGGATGCAGATTTCAACCCTCTCTTGATATTGGAGGATTTTATCTTCCACTTGGAGGTTTATCCTTCCCTTTACATTTGGAAGTTCTAGCTACCTTTGTAAGTCATTACTTCCCTTGAACAATAACTATTGATTATTTCTCATATATTGTGCATGGTGTATTGTGGTATATTGGTGTAACTATTTTACTATTGTTCATTTCTCATTGGATATAATTGAATGGATTAATTATATTTTAAAAAAGGTTTTAAATTTTACTTGACACTGATTCACCCCTCTCTCAGTATCAACAAGATTTACACGTGGGTATGTGTTTAACCTATTTGGAGGAGCAATAAGTTGGATGAGAAAAAGATAGGTGATAGTGGCACTTTCAACTACGGAAGTTGAATACATGGAAGCCACTCATGCAAGTAAGGAATCAATATGGTTACAAATATTTTGTCCATGTATTGAGTTGGTACAACAAGTTGTAAGGATAGATTGTGACAGTCAGAGTGTAATGTTTCTGGCAAATAACCTAGCTTATCATTCAAGTAAAAATCATATTGATATTGAATATGAGTTTGTGAGAGACATGGTTGAATAAAGAAAGTATTGTTGATGAATGTGGCCACTTTGAATAAGGTTGCAGATTCATTAACAAAATTTGTGAGCACGGAGAAGTTATCTTGGTGTAGAGGATCCATGGGCATTGCTACCGTGGATTGTTGAGTATGTAACCCTGTAACCCCTTGTATGCAAAGAAAACAACAAGTGGGAGAATGTTGGGTATGTGTTATATTATTTTCACGAGTAGTAGTGTTTTCTTTGTGCTGGGGTTCGGGAGCAGTGCCCCCGCGAAATTTTTTTTTGCCTCAAGAAACGTGTCACATTTTTTTGGAGGTTTTTCGGCACATGTTTTTTGCCGATGGTTTTCTATTTCCAACTAAAGAATTATTGTTGTTGACTAATAAAGGTAATCAGGTTAGGGTTTTGGATGTAGTTGGTTCCTGTATGTGTATTGTATTGTAAACAATGTAACACTATGAATGAATATAGAATATGTTGGTTTTCCTGGTTTGGGTTTCTAAGGAAAAAATCTTTGTGTAATGTTTGTATTTTCCATTGTATCTTTTTTGTTCTTTTACTGAAAATCTGTTTGCAATAAATATTGTACAAGATTAAAATCTACACCACATAGTCATGGATTCATGTAATAATAACAAAGGAAACATTTCGAACTAGCATGTGCCTCATAAAAAGCATCGATTCAATACCCGAGTCAAAGTGGGAATTCCTGGTTATCTGAATATTTAATGATGAATATATAAATATAATGAGAAGAATAATACCAGCATCAAACCGTAAACCTATTTGTGTGTTTTCAAAAAATAAAGAAAAACAAAGTTATGACCCATTCATCTCTATGGAGAGAGATTGCATAGGAGTTTCAAGAGGAGTGGGTAGTGATTCTTGACATGTAACATACTCTATGGTAACACTGATAACCTCAACCTCAGATTCACAGGTATGAAGGTTAGAAATTGTTTTCCATTAAAATGCAAGCCTAGAAATAACAAATGATATTCAAAGTTACATGCATTAAACCGTAGAAAAATATTGTTAAATACAAATACGTCCAACATAAATTAAGGTAAATGAAATTTCCAAAACATATAGGGTATTCACACCTAGTAAAATAGACCTTCAACCAATATGTTCCAAATTAAACCACCCTCATTTATAACCAGAGTACCTACACAAATTCACAACTGGGTTATTGACAAGAAATGAGATTTCCTACTTACAAATATTGTTTAATACATATAATTGTTTCCAATACAACTCTTGAAATAGACACAATCATTTTCATTTGAAAACCGATCAAATATGGAACCTACTGTCTAGGTTAAAAATGAACCATACATTACCTTCATTACCTTATCGTTGTCTGGAGGTGGCTCGTTTCGATCGTAAATACCACCTTTGGAGACCTGTAAATAAACTAGAGATTATTTTAGTCTCGTAAATCAAATGAAAAATAATATTCATGGAGATAGGGAAACCTTGATGTTGATATCATATATTAACCTATGGATTAGTCATATATATTGATATTAAAGAAAATGATTGTGTATGTTATTAATTACCTAGAATACATGTATTCTCCAATTCATAGAGCTAATATATACTTGGAAACTTTATAACCCTTCACACTGATAACGATCAGTATTACAATAAGACTATATGAAAATAAGTGTAATTGGAAAAAGGAAAAGAGAGATATATGAGGAAGTAATACCTGCAAATAGGGAGTCTTGTGAAATCTTGTCACGTAGGATGTTGGAAGTAATGCATAATATTGTGAGAAAGTTTTTAACATGTCATGGTAATACCATGACCATTATATGAGATTGTCAAATAATTAATGTGAAAATGAATTATGTAATTTTTACAATAGAAAATCTAAGTACAAATAAAGAGGAGACATTACATAAAAAAATAAAAAAAATTAGTAAAGAGGAGACATTACAACTAGATCATAGAAATATATGAAAAATTATACTGTGAACCCACCAAGTCCTAGACTTTTACCTCACTGCATGGAGAAGAGATCCATGTGCACCTCAAATTCGGAAACCTCTTCCTCTAGAGATTAGTTCATGATTTCTAAAAAATGGTTGGAAATTTGGAAACCACTTCTAATTTCCTGGATAGGGAACCCTACAGGGGCTTTGAAGATTGATTGAAAGTATTTGACCTCCACTTTGTCTTTGTCTTGAATACAAATTACTATTGTACCTTCATCATTTTTTATTTCCCGTTTTTGTTTATATTTTTCCTATAGTTAGAATAATGATGGAAAAACTTAGTATTGTTATCATGAGCCCTTAGCCACAAATCCCTTCTCCTCAGTCTCCATGAAAATTCTTACTTCTCGAGAAAAGAGTGTTGATTAGACTCCAATTCTTTAAGCTACTCCAACTATGTGATAATAATGGGTCTCTCATCAATTACCCGATAAAGATTAGATAGTTTCTCTTCAGTTTTCATTATCTTCCTACGACTACGAGCCTCTTATATAGGGAGCCAATTTTTAATATATTTTTTTACCCTTGCCAAATTCTCCGCAAAACTACTGCACCATAGAAAGGGGTTATATAGATTTTAATCCCTTCAAGGATATTTTGATCAAGGAAATGAATTATTCTTCTTACATCCAGATGTGGTTGAATTTGAGAAGTATAGTGGGGGAGTCCATCATGGACTTTATCTTGAGGAGAATAGGATAATCGTCATAGATTCCTCCTTCACCAACTAAAGAATTCACTGTGAGCCTAAATGAAAGGAAAGCCTCAATAGACAAGAATCTATCAAAAATTTTGGCTACAATATCCTTATCAATATGAAGGTTATTCCATGTATGAACCAGTTTGATTGGTTCAACATCCACAAGATGGTTAATATTGGCTAAAAAGGAAATGAAAAACCATATCTATGCATCCACCCTTGGGATATCACCCAAAAATTCTATATGTGATAGAGTAAAATTAAGTTCACCACCAACCATAGTTAGAGGGTCGTTGAAAGCACTTGCATTAACCAGGTCTTCCTATAATGGGATCCTACCAGCATACGAGGCATAGATATTTAAAATGGAAAAGGAGAAACCAACACCTTTGACAATCAAATTTATAGAAATGGTAGAGTGATATGAAGAGGAAGACATAGATTTCTATGTTGGGATCCATCCAATGAACAATCCCATAGACTAACCATCAATCGCTGATGCACAAAATGACCATTTTTTTAACCAAGTTCTTAGGATACCTATAGATTTATCACCAGAACACATTGTCTATTGAATTAAAATCACATCCAGACTGAGGCTTTGTATGAGCATTGGGGAGATTTTTTTTTTTTGTTTATCCCACCCCTCTCATGTTAAAAGAGAGAATTATCATTGTGGGGGGTTTTTTAGGGAATTTCTCTCTCTAAGGTCCCTAGAGATTGAGGCTTTATTTCCTTTGTGAATCTCTAACACTACCTTTTCTTGTGCCTTGAGGAGGTGGAATTTATGATCCATCAATTTGGAATGAGTTGGGTTCAAAGAAATACCCCCTTTAGATGATAACATCTCCTTTTATTCCCCCTTAAACATAGGACATGACCATTTCTTAAGGGAGCAGTTTTGTAACAACCCTCCTAGCTAAGGACATCTACTTTGTCAACCGGTGAATTTTTTTTTTTATTAAAGTGTGTGTGCGTGTGTAGAAGAAACAACCCCCTCGACTCTACGTCAACTCTCGAACCAACAGGACGTAAGTAGGATGCACTCAATCAAGACGACCCGACATATCATAGCGACAACAAGAAGCAAACGCCCCCGAACATGAGGCGGGCAACTAACGGCTGTAGGCAGAAACATACATCAGGGGTTAGGCATAGCACTGTCACAGAAAGAAAGAATCCGACAGTGGAGTCGCAGTAGTGGAACTGTGCCTTTAAACAGCCCGAGACTACTGATACGGCTCAGAATGTGTCGCAAGAGTGGAACTGTGCCTTTAAACAGCCCGAGACTCTTGATACGGCACTGGATTCCTTCCATCGGACTACACACAGATAAAAATACTAAGCTACAAGAGGAGTCTACATCCCGCCCGACACGGCCATACTACGCCATACAATACCACCCAGTACTACAAAATCAGGGACACCCCTGACCTCTACGGGAGACGCAAGTCAGGCGGACTCCAATCGACCAACCACTAATGGGACTCGAAGGCATCCATCAAGACCAATTGCTCCATTAAATATCATTAACCGACGGAGACTTTATCACAAGGTAAAAGCCTATAATCTCAACCCCCCCCCAATGTTTAGTTATAAGGTCATTTCACGCTAGTTTAGGGACAAGCAATAATCACACGCGCATTGCAATTCAATATCATCATTAACAATTCAATTAAGCCAATAATAACGTTGCTATCTAGACATCAGCACGAACATTCATTTAACAATGTTAACCTCGCAACTTAAGCATCCTCGTTAATATTGCAATTTGAACAATTACTCCACCTTGCAATTCAACCCACATTAATAATTCAATTACTAATATTAAATTTGCAATTAAACGAATACATATATTGAAATTCATCCCGCATTAACCTTTCCATTAATAATATAAACATGGCAAACAACAACTACTTAACATTGCACTTCACCCAACCATCAGTGACCTTGCAAATTAAAACGACTCCTATTATTGAAATCAACAAGTAATATCAGGGCAACAATCATTAAAATTGCGCATCAACCATCGTCAAATTCTCTGGTGATTAAAACAACCTTATCATTGCAATTTAACAAGTACTCATCATGGCAATTAAGCAATATTAATTTTCATGAGTCATCATTTCCCTGGCAATTTATACAACCTTATTGTTGCCATTTATACGATTCATACCAAGGCAATAAAACTAATTATTAAGAATGCCATTTTGACAAGCATTACCATTTCCATTGAACAATATTAAAATTGCGGCTTTAACCAACTTAATATTCCTATTTAACAATTATTATCCTTGCATCCATTTTAAACAATGTCACATTTAAGCATATAGAAAGTATAATCATGGAAATTTAAACAAATAATGATGATTCGGCTTGACATCATCATTAACATCGCTAATTAAAGCAAATCTTTTTATTGCAACCTAAACAAGTATTACCATTGTGGATTGAGAAATAACCATTTATATAATGGAACCTAATTTAAATAACCAACCTAACTTATTTACCTAAATTGTATATCCCCCAAAACAAGATATAATAATTAACCAACAAAAGCGACATGATCATAAAGTAACAAGACACATGGGAATTTCAGGAATTATATCCATTTAAAATAACCCTAGCTTAAATAACAACAACTATTTATTTAGATTATATCCCCGAAACATAAGGTGGATCGTTTATCCAACCATGCCAACATTTTACTAACATATTAAATTCATGGTATTAA
>ML780785.1:408147-502439 GCA_009831015.1 Picea engelmannii
TGACTCCTTCAACCACCTTTATCGCGACATGCCCTTCAGGTCGCACCTCGTGCGCCAAGGGTTCCACTCGCCTCTGGAATTTCTTTTGGCGACGTGCCCTTCAGGATGCACCATTTGCTCCAAGGGTGCCACTCGCCAACTAAGTTTCTTTTGTGCGACGTGCCTTTCAGGATGCACCACGTGATCCAAGGGTGCCACTCGCCAACTGATCTGATTGGTAGACCTCTATAACCCCTGGAGTCAATACTCCGCCAGGTGAACCAGTAGGAGACTAAGGGCTCTAGGGAATAAGGCCCCCGCCTTATTGCGTGCCCCTTAGAATCATCGTGAGCGACTGTCGCAGTCAGCCCTCACGGCATCGTGGGTCCTCTCGAACTAGGTAATTGTTAACCTACAGTTCGAGCCACGGCGAGAGTGCTAGCAGGCGGTGGCAGGGCTGTTGTCCACCCCTCTCCCTCAACCTTTCTGCAATCGTGTGTGTGGCCCCTTTACTCCATATGTGATTCAAGTCGACAAGCTATCGTCAGCCTGCATCACCAATAATCATGTCAGAAATGTCAACATCAAATCATCAATCAAATGAAACATCATAATAAACATATCAACCCAAAAGCACACTCCCTGACTCAGTTCGGAGTACAAGGGGGTTCTACCGATGCCTCTACATCCTCAAGGTCAAAAACCCTGCACACTCGATAAAGCTGAGTCAAAAGCACCTGTCTACATCAAATAATCACACATCATGTCATCTGTCAATCACATTATAATCATATATAAAAGGTCTAACATCAAAAAGGGTCCAGATCACTTGCGAGCAAGTGCCCTCAAATAATAAGTGTTCTCAGTGCGCCAGAGAGGGATGTTACAAGTTTCCACCTTCTTGTGGTTAATGGGAATCAAACAAAACAATTCATAATACTTGGATATTATTACCTTCTCACATTTTCCATTGGAAAATGCAGGGAAGGGAAGGGGGGATTCATTAATGGTGACACTAGTCCCGAGAGAGATAGGGGTAGCTAGGATAGAGGGGGGGTAATTAAGAACCACTTTATCATTAAGAGAAGTGGGTAGACATGAGTTCATACCTAGAGGTTTCACATGTTAAGGAGGCTCCAAAGGAACCTTCATGCAGGAGCATCACCATCAACATTCAATGAGGCAGAGTGGAGGACAACTCAACATCCAACGTGCACATCCATAATGATTTTAATTCCAAAGAAAGAGCGTCATCTTAATATTGTGAAAGTCATTAATATTAAAGGCCCGATAAATTTTTTGAAGCTCAAGCCATTGTATGAAATACAAGAGATGTAATTTATTCTAATACCTATAGAATTGTACAGATCTTGAGCATTGAATCATATCTAAATTGTAGTATCTCATTTATTGTAATAAGATTTAGTGGTAGGACACTTAAATGCGATATGAAAGCACTAAGATAGTCTGGAGGGAAGGATCAAGAACCCCCTCGTGTATAAATATATGTAATCTATTCCCAAATGAGGTTGTTGAACAATATTGTAATTGTTGTTGAAGTTTATTGTTGTTGTTGTTGAGAGTAGAATATGAGAGCTACAAGAACTCTTGTAAATGTTTTCTTGAGTTAATATAATAAAATGAGAATTGTTTTCAAATATCTAAGTTGTACATCTATGAGTTAATTGGTTAATGTTCTGTTGTTTTTTTTTTATGTTCTTGTGTGTGTGCATACTATGATTGAATGAATGAACTTGTGATGTTATGTAAGTTTCTTCTGAAATCCCTGTACAAGGAGTGCACATTTCCATGCAAGGAGTGCGAAGGAAGAGTTTTTACAGACTCAATAGCTTAGGAGAGATAGTTTTAATTGTGAAGACCAAGTGCAAGAAGTGCACATATACTCGTCTGAGTATAAAGGCTCAACGGTCAGTCCTATGCAAGGCATGCATAGGGCCAACACTTAGTGAAGCGTTGAAGACGTCTCGAGGAGAATGGGCAAAAGGAGTGTGTGGAAGGGTTTCTTAAATCACCAATTTTTCCAAGGAAAGTGAGCGCAAGGAGTGTGAAAAGGCTCGAATCACTTAGAGTGACAAAGATCGGGAGGAATTGTGAGAAAAATTCCTTAGAGGAAGGATTTAAATTGTTTAGAGGATGAGTGGACAAGATCCATTTGGGAGGAACTAAATTCTTTCACAACCGTTGGATCTGGAGAAGAAGCATGGGTGTTAACCCTTAAAGTTCTTTAAACTTTGCGAGTTCGATGATTTTGTGTGTTCGTTGTAAAGGAGGTGAACTCCGTGATGTCCCAAAACCCCAAGTCAATCAAGACCGTTGGTAGACGGGGGCCAGATGTCAATAGATGGCTAGTAGTTTAGGAGTCTGACAGTTTGGAATAAATCAATTATTGTAATAAGAGTGTGCAAAAATACCGAAGCTATGAGAGCTAGAATAGATCATGCCCATTGGCATCAAGAACATGTGATGACGAATCACTGAAGTTTAGAGTTTGGTGCTCCAGATAATTTGAATTGAAAATGTTTTTTGGTAGAAAACTACCAAAGGCCTGAAGCCTAGAGTTACGAAGAAGATATCGGTTATTAGTTGGCTGAGGATTTTGGACCATTTATTTGTGAGCCTCCAAATAATTCACAAGTTCAAAATTCATAGAAATTGAAGCATTGTGTCATCAAAAGCTCTGAAGCCCAGAGCGTGAAGTAAACAAATATTGTCAATCTGAAATCGGATGTCAATCGTTTGATCTACGGGTTCAGAGTTCGTGCATTCAGAGGTGTTGGGCATTTAAACGGGTTAAACTCTTGAAGACCTAAGCGCCAAAAATTCCTGTGAACCATAGATCATGGCATGTATTGTGAGTCATTGATCTCCTCTATTATTTAGTGATTCATGAATCTGACATTTGGGAGAATTGGTGTGTGTTGTAGTTGGAACTCCCGAAGCCCGGAGCTCCAAAGTGGTGGAGTGCCTACTGTGTAAGGGGTTTATCCCACGGTTTTGTCTTGAGGTCATGTGGATATCTCTAGTAAGATAAATAGACCCTCACAAAGGTAGATTTGCATGCAGGGAAAAGGAAAAAGGCCTGTGGTAAGTAATTTCATGGGTTCAATAAGAGCCTAAGAGATAATTCAACTTTGAAGAAGAACGATCCTTAGACCGGTAGGTCACATGAGCCCCAAGGGGTGGTGGGGGTTTGCATCATACAATATCAGAGCTTTGAAATTGTCTACAGACAACAAGAAAAGAGGGATATTTATCTGATATCATCAAGTGGTATAAAGAGAGAAATAAGCTCTGTAAGGAAGGGAAAATTCAGAATCATTTCACCAAATAAGATGTAGAGAAAGACCAATGGTCAATACAGCCATTGAAGAGGAAATTAGACAACTCCATGCAAGGTTGGACATCATGGAGACACCATAGAGAAGAGGACCCAAAGCTGGTGATGTCATTGAAGCTAAGAGTGAAGGTGTAGCAACAGAAGAGGTTGTAGGAGAACAAGAACAATATGAGAGATTGTTGAGAGTTGTTATTAAGATGGGAAATCGAGCGAAAATGGAAGTCCTGATGTATGAAGGTAATTTGAATGTGCAAGAGTTGTTTGACTAGATAAGTGATTTAGATAAGTACTTTGAATATGAGTAGATTGATGATGAGAAGAAGGTAAAGCATGCAACAACTAGATTGAAGGGACATGCAACTTTATGGTAGGACGAATTGCAAGCTGACAGAAGGAGAAAAGGTAAGTCTAAAATCAAGAATTGGGATAGAATGGTAGCTAATATGAAGTATAAATTCATACCCAAGGATTCCCAATTGAATCTATTTAGAAAGTTTCATAATCTAAGACAGAAAGGTTTGTCGGTGAAGGAGTACATCGAAGAATTTTACAAGCTGAACAAAATAGAAGGACATGAAGATAATGATGACGAAAAGGTTGTTAGGTAAATTATTGTATTGATATATGATATTAGCATGAACACAATGAGAACTATGTAATATGATTATCAGTTATCCAAAAGTAAACAAAACATAGGAAAAAGTCCTAACAGAGGAAGAGGCATTGTTAGAGAAAATTTCTAGAAACAAAGAGGAGAAGCTAGAAGACATCATAGTCAGAAAGAGAGAGGATGAATTTCTATAGGAGTAATCTATGGAGGAAGAAAATATTTTCCCATAGGTAGAGGAAGAGGTAGAGGAGGAGAAGTGAAGTGTTATGCCTGTGGAAAAACATGACACATGTCTTGGGAATGTTCTGAGAAGAAGAATGTAGGAGGTGGAGAAGCTCACATTTCTGAGGTGCGAAACAGGAATGTGGAGACATATATGAAGCCAAAAGTAGCATAATAAGGAATATCACTCATGATGAGGAAATTTCTTGTGAAGCTAGAGAAAGAGGTAAGAGAACCGGTCCAAAGGAACAATTTGTTTATAATTGCTTGCAAGATCAGATCAAGGGTATGCAAGGTGATCATAGATAGTGGGAGCATTTATAACTTGGTATCCACAAAGATGGTGGAAAATATAAATTTGGAGACAACTTCACATTTGAATCCATTGAAGGTGTCGTGGTTGCAGAAAGGACATCAATTCATGGTAAGTCGACAAAGTAAATTTGTGTTCAAAATAAAAGGTTATAGAGATGAAGTTTTATGTGATGTCATACCTATGGATGTTTGTCATGTTCTATTGGGAATACCATGGAAATATTACAGTAATGTCATATATGATGGGATGAAGAATACTTATACCCTTGAGAAAAATGGTTGTAAGCACATGTTGTTTCCAATAGAAGACAAAGGTGTCAAAGAGGATTCTAGTCCTAGTATACTTCTCATGAGTGGCAAGGAAATCTTGAAAGAAGTAAAGAAACACTGTAAAATAAAGTTTCTTGTTGTAGGTAAGATGAGATTCATCCTTACAGGAACTTCTATGAATAATTTTCCTATGGAAGTTCAAGAGTTGTTGGATGTGTTTGTTGATATTGTGGTGGATGAGTTACCTCACACTTTACCACCCATCAAGAGTATTGGTCACCATATTGACCTTACTCCAGGAGCAAGTTTTCCAAACAAAGAACCATACAGATTGAACCCTCAAGAGAATGAAGAGGTCAAGGATCAATTCCAAGAATTTTTGGACAAAGGTTTGATCAGGGAATGTTTGAACCCATGCGCACTACCAACTCTGTTGAGTTCGAAGAAACATGGATGTCGGAGAATGTGCACAAGTTCTAGAGCCATCAACAAGATAACAATCAGGTATAGATTTCCTTTACCCAAAATGGATGATTTAATGGATTTCTTGAGTGGAGCTAGTTATTTCTCGAATATAGACTTGAAAAGTGGTTATCATCATATAAGGATGAGAGAGGGAGATGAATGGAAGACAACATTCAAACCAAACGAAGGATTGTATGAGTAGATTTTTATGCCATTTGGCTAACAAATGATCTGATTATGTTTATGATATTGACGAATGAAGTACTCAAATATTTTATTGGTAAGTTTGTGATTATTTATTTACATGACATCGTATTTTTCAGTAATACTGAGGAGAGCATTTGAGACACTTGAAGATGGCGTTGAGGAGGTTGGAGCAGGAAAAGTTGTTGGTAAATTTGAAGAAATGTTCCTTTATGAAAACATAAATTATATGTATGGGATTTTTAATCTCTTCAAATGAGTTGAATATGGATCCAGAAAAGGTGAGGGTAATAAGAGAATTTCCTTCCCTAAGAAGCGTGTTTAAAGTAAGGACTTTTCATGGGTTTGATAGTTTTTATAGGAAATTCATCAGGAATTTCAGTTGTATTTGTGAACCCATACTAGACACCATAAATAAGGAGAATATATATTTCAATTGGACATAAGAGGATGAGAAGGGATTTAGAGTGTTGAAAGAAAAAAAATAGAAAATATTGTTTTAGTCCTGCGAGATTTTAAGAAGACTTTCCAAGTCAAATTCGATGCAACTGGAGTAGAGATTGGGAGAATTTTAAGTCAAGACAATAAGCCTATTTCTTATCTCAGTGAGAAATTGAATGATGTTAAGAGGAATTATTTGAAATATGATAAAGAAATTTATGTTGTGATTCAAGCCTTGAAAAGGTGGAGGCATCATCTTATCCCAAAGGAGTTTGTCTTGTATACTAACAATCAGGATTTGCAATTTATAACCAGACAAGATAAATTGAAATAGAGACATGCTAAATGGGTAGAATTCATGCAAAAGTTTCCTTTTGTGACTAAGCATATTAGTGGAAGTGCTAAAAAAATTGCATATTCTTTGAGAAGGAGATGTTTTATCTTGCAGGAATTTCAAGTGGAGACCTTGGGATTTGAACACCTCAAGGAGATGTATCAAGAAGACCCAAACTTCAAAGAATCTTATGACACGTGTGAGAACCATTTTATAAGGGAAACTAATCAATGGATGGAGTATCTAATACAAGAAGGATAGTTGTTCAAAGGGAGCCAATTATGTATCCTGAAATGCTAAATGAGGGAAAATTTGTTGAAGGAGAAACATAATGGAGGATTGGTTGGACATTTTGGCCATGATAAAACATATGCGTAGTTGAATTCCCCATACTATTGGCCAAGCATGAGGTATGATGTTAAGAAGTTTGTGGACAGATGCAGAGTCTACCAATATACTAAAGGAAAGCAACAAAACACTGAATTGTATCAACCATTTCGTCTTCTAGACAAGCCATGGGATGCTATAAGTATGGATTTTATTCTGGGATTGCCAAGAACTCAGAAAGGAAATGATTATGTCTTTGTGGTAGTTGACAGATTTTAAAAAATGACACATTTTATACCATGTCAAAAAACCAGTGATTCTACCCATATAGTGAATTTGTTTTTCAAGGAGATAGTGAGATTGCATGGGTTTCTGAGAAGTATAGTTTCAGACAATGACACTAGTTTGTGGAAAACGTTTGGAGGAATTTGTCAAAAATATTGGGAAAAATATTCTCTTAGTTCAACGTATCATCATCAAACAGATGGAAAGAGAGAGGTAGTAAACCGAATATTAGGGAACCTGTTAAGAAGTTTGCTCACTAAACATAATAGTCAGTGGGATCAAATTATTCCCCAAGAAAAGTTTGCATATAATTTCACTGAATAGGAGTAATGGTAAAATCCTGTTCCAAATAGTGTATGGGATGCATCCAAGAGGAATTTTAGATTTGAGAGAGTTGAGACAAGATGAATTCCAAAGTGCAGGAGCATAAGAATTTGTTGTAGAGATGCAGAGGTTGCATGATCGAATCAAGGCACAACTACAAAGTAGTAGTCGGAAATACCAAAACAAAGTAGACCAGAAAATAAGAGAAGTTAATTTTGAAATTGGAGATCAAGTCTTAGCACACCCGAGGAAGGAAAAATTTCTGAAAGTGAAATAAAACAAGTTGAAGATGAAGAATATAGGACCTTGTAAGATCCTCAAAAACATTTCTACAAATTCTTATGAGATTGAATTATTAGAGGACATTGGAATATCGCCAATGTTCAATGTAGCAGACTTATACCCTTGTAGGATGAATGATATAGAAGGGACAAATGATTAGGAGGAGATTCAACGGAAGCGACAGATGCATATAGTAGAGAAGCCAGAGATACAAAAGATTTTGAATTAGAGGATTTCTAAGAAGACTAGGAGGAAATTTTATTATGAGTATCTGGTTAAGTGAAACTATCATCCACCAAAAGATGTCACTTGGATAACTGAACATAATATCAATAAGCATGGAAGTAAAATGGAGGAGCTCATGGAGAGGAGTCCATGAAACTTCTTTTCCATAGGAGTATGATGCAGAAGCATTGCTATCAACATTCAATGAACCCGAGTGGAGGAAAATTCAACATCCAACGCACACATTCATACTGATTTGAATTCCAAAGGGAACGCGTAACCTTAATATTTTGAAAGTAATT
The DNA here is from genome assembly GCA_009831015.1 of Picea engelmannii. Taxonomy (NCBI): domain Eukaryota; kingdom Viridiplantae; phylum Streptophyta; class Pinopsida; order Pinales; family Pinaceae; genus Picea; species Picea engelmannii. The sequence goes on from ML780785.1 coordinate 416,091, forward strand.
GAAATTAAAGGCCTCATAAAGTTTTTGAAGCTCAAGTCATTGTATGATCTCCAAGAGATGTAATTGATTTCAATACCTATAGAATTGTACAAAATCTTGATCATCGAATCATATCTAAATTGTAATATCTCATTTATTGTAATAAGCTTTAGTGGTAGGACGCTTAAATGTGATATGAAAGCACTAAGATAGTTTGGAGGGAAGGATCGAGAAGCCCCTCATGTATAAATATATGTAATCTATGCCCAAATGAGGTTGTTGAACAATATTGTAATTGTTGTTGAAGTTTATTGTTATTCAAATTGAGAGAATAAGCTGAGAGGTACAAGAAGTCTTGTAAAAAAAAATTTGAGGTAATATAATAGAAGGAGAATTGTTTTCAAATCTCTGAGTTGTACATCTATGATTTAATTAGGTAATGTTGTGTTGTTTTCTTTCTATGTTTCATATGCATGTGTGTGTTCATAGTATGGTTGAATGAATGAACCTATGATGTTCTGTAAGTTTCAACCATTTCTCTTATGAAATATTGGTGCAAGTACTGCATAGTGCCACGCAAGGATTATGAAGGCAGAGTCGTTACAGACTCGATAGCTCAAGAGAGATAGTGTTAATTGTGCAGAGCGAGTGGAAAGAGTGCACATATACTCGTCTGAGTATAAAGGATCTAATTTTAGTGTTATGCAAGGCGTGCATAGGCCCAACACTTAGTGAAGTGTTGAAAAAGACTCAAGGGGAATGGGTGCAAGGAGTGTGCGGAAGGGATTCTTAAATCACCAAGTTCCAAGGAAAGTTAGAGAAAGGAGTATGAAGAGGTTCCAATCAATTAGAGTGGTAAAGATCAGGAGGAATCACAAGCAAAAGTCATAGGAGGAAGGATTTACCTTGTTTGGAGGATGAGCAAATGAGATCCGTTCGGTAGGAACCAAAGTCTTTCATGACCATTGGATCTTGAAAAGAAGCATGGTTGTTAATCCTTGAATTCATTTAGACTTTGCGAGTTCAGCAATTTTTGTGTGTTCGTTGTAATGGAGGATAATTACTCGAAGTCCTGAAACCCGAAGTCAATTGGGACCATGGGTAGATGGGCAGCATGTGTTAGCATATTGTTAGTATTTAGGTAGTCCAACAATATAGAAGAAATCGATTGTTGTAATAAGAGCGTGAAAAACTCTCGAAGCTCTGAAACCCAAAGTAGATCCTAACCGTTGGAGTCAGGAAAACATGATGACGGATTGTTGAAGTTTGGAGTTCTGCGCTCTATATAATATGAGGTGAAAAGTGTTTTGGGTCAAAAAATCCCAAAGGCCTAAAGCTTGGACTTACGAAGAAGATATCGGCTGTTAGTTTCCTGAGGATTGTGTACCACTGATTTGTGAGCCTTTAGAGAATTCACAAATTCAACATTCAGAGGAATTGAATCACTGTGTCATGAAAATATGTGAAGCCCAGAGTGCAAAGTAAGCAAATATCGTCAATCTGAAAGAGGATTCCAGTCATCTGATCCGTGAGTTCAGAGTTCGCACATTCAAAGGTGTTACACATTTGAACGGGGAAAACACTTGAATCCCAAAGCCCTGAAAAATTCCTGTGAACCTTAGATCACAACATGTATTATGAGTCATTGATATTGTTTGTTGTTCAACACTTAGTGAATCTGACATTCGAGAGAATTGATGTGTGTTGTAGTTGGAACTCTTGAAGCCTGGAGCTATGAAGTGGAAGAGTGCCTATTTTGTAAGGGGTTTAGCCCACGGTTTTGACCCAATGTCACATGGATTTCTCCGTTGAGATAAATATACCCTCACGAAGGCATATTTACGTGCATGGAAAAGGAAAGAGGCTCGTGGTAAGGAATTTTGTGGGTTCAACAAGAGCCCGGGAGCTAATTCATCTACGAAGAAGAATGATCCTTATACCGAGAGTTCATGCGAGCCCGAGGAGGTGGTGGGGGTTTGCATCAAACCTAATTCGACCTTTTCTACCTAAAATATTTGATCCCAAAGTCACCACTTCTCTATCATCTGGGACCAACACTAGGACTGCATCTTATTTATGAATCTCTTTGTTACTTTTAGCCCAAACATTTTAAATTCTTTTCAAAAATGGAGACACCCTCTTTCATTGTGATCGAATATGACCAATCTCATGATAGTCATAACATCAGAATGGAATTTTCAAGTAGTCAATATTTTTTTTCCAAATACAATCTCCATATACCAAATATGGACTTCCTACAAGACCTTCGCATACATCCACTTCAATATGGATCTTGGCCCACTTGCAATTGGCCTTGGAATCCCAATTTGGTTTGAACCCTAAAAAATCCCTCAACTTGTTCCCTATTTCCTCTAACACCTCATGTTGGTCCTAGAGTCTGCACGTGACTGCTAAAGGGAATAGCTAGGCCACCTCAAGTTTAAAATGATTGTTTTTTTTATTTTGTTTTTTAGTTATAGGGTTGGTTTACCAAGAAATGAGTGTGGTTGGGTTGGCAAAATGATATACATGAGGGTTCTCCTTGGCTAGTGGGACACAAGTGATCGACAAGTGAAATAATATAGGTAAAAAATAAAGGAGAAACAACAAACCACTCAGTGACTAATCTGCTACAAGAAGTTTAATACTTAAAATATCATTTGACGACATTAAACATGTATCAAAAAACAAAGTTACTCCCACGAGTTGCAATCAAAAATAATCTTAACCAAAGTATTAGTTGTTTCATAAGTTTCATATTAGTAAAGATAAGTTATAAAATAGCTTAAGGAAATGAAATGTCCTTCGCATAGATCAAAAACAACATTCATGATATGATAAACAACATATGAATATTTTGGACAAAAACACTACCATCAAAAGTATATTCACCAAGTAGAGAGCTTAATCCATGCATAGAATAGGTTCAACCATTTTTTTGTTGATATCCTCCTCCCAAAAACTCAACCCTCAAAATATACAAAAACTGCATATTTATCAGAGTTACAGAGGCTCTCGTCCATATGGGATTGAGGCTTAACTCTACACTACCAGTTGTAAAACAACTTATTAAATTAACTGATAAATGCTGGAGTATAGTAATGTATACTTGACACTTTAATTAATTCAAAATGAGCTGTTCTTATCACACTTAAAATACCAATTATTAACTTAATTTAAAAGAGTTTCACAATTGAACAACTTAAAACTGCTAACTGATGCATGCACTAGAGCGAACTGTGATCTGACAGAAACGACTAGGAACGACAGAACCGAGTTCATGTTGGTCGTAAAGTATGCATATGATTGCTAAAGGGCAGAGCTAGGCCACCTAAATTTTATAATTATTGGTTATTTTATTTTCTTGGTCAATTAGAGGGTTGGTTTACCAAGACATGAGTGTGGTTTGGTTGGAAAAATGATATAGATGATGGTTCTCCTTGGCTGGTGGCACACAAACGACAAAAAAGTGAAATAATAGAGGTAAAAACAAAGCGAAACAACAAACCACTCAATGAATAATGTGTTGCAAGAAGTTTAATACTTAAAATATCATTTGAAGACATTAAACATGTATAAAAAAACATAGTTACTCCAACAAGTTGAAATAAAAATAAATCTTCAGTAAAGCACTAGTTGTTTCACATGTTGCATATTAGTAATGATAAGTTATACAATAGTTGAATGAAATGAAATGTACTTCACATAGATAAAAAATGACAGTCAAGATAAGATAAAAAAGCACATGAAGATTTGGACAAAAACATTGTCATTAAAGGTATATTCACGAGGTAGAGAGCTTAATCCATGCATAGAACAGGTTCAAACAGTTGTTGTATTGATATCCTTATTCCAAAAATGCAACACTCAAAACATACAAAAATTGTGTATTTATTAGAGTTGTAGAGGATCTCATCCAACTTGGACTGAGGCTTAACTCTACACTACTAGTTGTAAAACAACCTATTAACTTAATAGAGAAATGCTAGAGTATAGTAATGTATACTTGACACTTGAATTAACTTAAAAAGAGTTGTTCTTATCACACGTAAAACACTTCTTATTAACTTAATTTAAAAGAGTTTTTCAATCGAACAAATGAAAACTGCCAATTGATGCATGCACTGGAGTGAACTCAGATCTTATAGAAATGACTAGGAGCGATGAAACCGAGTTATGTATTGATCATTGGTATGCATGTGAACTATTGGAGGCCATTGGAGACAACTGAAAGTATTGGCTGTGTTTTTCCGCCATTTATCTCTTGGAGGATAGAAGCAGGTCATGTTGCACTTTTTTGGAGTCTGGATGTGTAGTTTCCCCATTCCTGGTTTGGCACCTCTTTTTAATCCTTTCAAATATGCAATAAATGTGGGTGAGACACTTCTTAAATTCAAAATTTGGAGGTTTCATAGTGCAGGGGATGCATATCCTCCGTAGGAAACAACCCCCAGAGTCATTATCCATTACTAATCACTGATTAACCCAAGATTACTTTAAGATTAATCTCTTAATGACTTCAGGAATCCATCTCTTTGGGGTTCCGGAGTATTTTAAATACTTTGCTTGGAAACCTTGTGGAGGACAATCTCCCGAATTTGAAGTGGCGGCCTGATGTTACAAACAATGACTTTGGGAATACGACACTTTGAAGATTCAGAGGTCTACAATTTTCTCTGGATCAAAATCTCTCGGAGTGCTAATCTCACAGAGTCATCAATTCATGCTTATCCTAAGTTAATCAACATGATATTAAGACTTTAATCATTTAACGACTTTGGGACTTCGACTCTTCGGGGTTCGGGAGACTTTTTAGCATTGCATTCAGAAACCTCCTAGAGGAAGATCCCCTGAATCTGACGTGGAGGCATGATGTCATATCACTAATGTGTCAAAAAATGGAGGGTGACATGTGTCACTTTAAATACTATGGATGTCAGCCCCAAATGTTCTTAAAATGAGTGCCACACGTCTCAACTGGTGAATGCCACGTGTCAATGCTATATAAATGCCACTTGTTTCGATTGACAGATGCCACATGTCTCTAGCTCTTCGGGGTTCAGGATTTTCTAAACATAATGTTTGGATACCTACCAGAGGCCCAGACTAGTGGAGTGATTAGCCAGTGCTTATCACTAGTTAACCTGAGAGTAAGCCATGTTTAACACTTAAATGCTTTAGGACTTTGGGACTCTGGCTCTTTGGGGTTTGAGAGTTTCTGAATGCTCGACTTGCATATCTCTCAGAATAACAATGTTGTGGAGTGACGTGGAATTGATTTCATGGTGAGCGAAATCTCAATAAAAGAATAGTGACACATTTCACTTGGAAATGCATGGATGACGTAAACAAAGTACCAAAAATAAGTTCCATGTGTCACAAATGATGGATGCCACATGTCAACACTGATGAGTGCTATATTCCATGATAGGAGAGTTTCATGTGTCACAACTAATGGATGCCACATGTCTTTGGCTCTTCGAGGTTCAAGAGTTTTTAAACTAAAAGTATGTCTAACTCTTGGAGGACCAAACTAGCAGAGTGATGTGGCATTTCGGGTCTCCAGTGTCTTGGGACTCTGGAAATTGACTCTTCACCCCTTTGAATCTTCGGCTCTTCGGCCCTTTGGATCTTCAAAACTTCATCCCTTCTGCTCTTTGTGCTTGTTGTTAAACCTCGCACGACTTTAAAACTTCAAATTCATGAGAGCCGCTGATTTGAACTGACTGTTGGATCTCCACCGTTGAAAATTGTCCTTGTCTGTTTTCTTACAATCTAAGCCTAAAATGGATGGATGTGTATTTATTTTTGGATGTTTCCTGTGCATACAAAGAACTTCATCGACCTACTACATGCTCAATTAGTGGTAACTATGATGACAAGTATTTTCAAACCAAATCAATGACATGAAATTACCCCTCAAGAAAACAAAAATATGGTGCAAAGGATCAATAAAGAGAGGTAATGATAAAATGATTCATTAAAACATGGAGAATAACATATCCAACACAAAACAAAAAAATACGCTTTAAGAGGATGTAATATGTGAATGAAGGGGTAGGGAAGTGATGCAGACCTAAGTTCCAACATTGGCTCCAACCCAAGATAGCACTTCCCTATGAGGTGTTAAGAACAATAGATCATGCGCCTTGCTTCTCAATAACTTGTTCCCACCTTTCTTCTCTTCTTCCTATGTCTATGAGCCATGTATATCTGTCACTGTCTCTCATCCATACATCTCTGAATTTCAAAACTGAAACTACAACCCAGTGCCTTGTTGGGCTATGGATTCTTATTGTTGATCTACACATAAACTAATAAAAAAAAAAACCAGCATACTAAAAACAATCTGTGAACTGAAAAATTAAATGCTCGAACTATGAGCTTATTCTCCTACTACCTACTCTATTCAGCTGAAAACCAACTCAATCATGTGTAATTTAATTTCCAATGAAACTAGGAAATGATTTGACTAAGAACCATAACTTCGTGCATGTCATTGTTTAAAATGATCTAAAGAGGGTATAAAAAATGCGACAAAAAATTATAAAGCATCTGGTACTTATAGTTGCAAATGATGATCATGCTAAAACTTACAACCTTTGGGATATTTGAAAAATAAGAATCCATCCAACTTGCTATTGGATCTTGAAACTCATGGAAAGCCTCCAACTGGTTGAGAAGACAAAGTTGTTGTTGTATGGGATTTGCATAATTCATAGTATTATACTCCTCATATTCTCCTTGAAACAAATCATTAAGATGATATGCTTCATAATAAGCAGAAGCAAGTAAATTCCCTTGAAACTGTTGATCATTTTCTTGGACAAAAAACTCTTTGAAAGAATTAAAAACAACAAGATGATCATAGAAATCTGATGGTTGTAAATTTCTTTCTGTAGCTTCAAAATAAGAATCAACATTCTCAAGAAAATCTTCATTCTGATTAATCATCTCTTCAAAGATAACATCCCTATCTTTATTTCTATGAAAATAATACATTTGTTCAAATTCCTCACAACATTCATTATTTTCAATTTTAAAAGAATGGTGAAAGTCGTCTTGATGTATAAAAGAATTGGAAGAAGATACAACTGATAATGAATCTTCTTCCTCTTCCTCAGCATTATCATCCCCTTCATCTATACTTCTAGAAGAACTAATAATGGACTGTTGAATATAAGATCCAAATTCTTCACAACAGTTTTCAAAAATTAAACCAGTTGGAAAAAACTTTTGAAATGATCAATAAATGTTGCATGGAACTATTTCAGGGAAGATATACTAGCAGGAGGCTAGGATCAATACCATTCACGAGCATCTCATTCTAATTATTACATGAACATCTTCATTAATACATCCTCATGATGTATATCCAATTGATGCATGACCTCATTGAATTCAAGAAAATGATCTGCAAGGTTATCATCTTTACGTTCTCTAAATATGGGCAAGTAATCACCCCACTCATCTATTGTACAAGAATTATTTGAAAAAACATGAACAAAAGAGAAATAAAAGGATAAAACCTCCAAGACAAGAAGGATTCCATATGGAAATATGAATTCTTAAAAATGTGGAGTCGCCAATGGATTCTTTAACCATGGAGTTGACAGGTGAATGATATACAGTCTGAATGTGTCTTCTCTTTGTTCACCATCAAATATCAGATCTGATCATTATTGTTCTCCCAAGAAAATATATTTTGTTACTCCATTCCCCGGAAATGGTGCCAAAATATGTTGGTCCTAAATTCTTCACCTGACTGCTAAATGGCAGAGCTAGGCCACCTCAAGTTTTGAATGATTGTTTTTTTTATTTTGTTGGTCAACTAGAGGGTTGTTTTAGCAAGACATGAGCATGGTTGGGTTGGAAAAATTATATATATGATTGTTATCCTTGGCTGGTGGCACACAAATGAAAGACAAGTGAAATAATAGAGGTAAAAAGAAAGGGAAACAACAAACCACTCAATGAATAATCTGCTGCAAGAAGTTTAATACTTAAAATATCATTTCAAGACATTAAACATGTATCAAAAAACACAGTTACTCCCATAGGTTGCAATAAAAACAAATCTTCACCAAATCATTAGTTGTTTCACAGGTTGCATATTAGTAAATATAAGTTATACAATAGCTGAAGGAAATGAAATGTACTTCGCAAAGATCAAAAACTACATTGAAGATAAGATAAAAAAACATATGAAGATTTGGACGAAAACATTGTCATCAAAAGTATAGTCATGAGGTAGAGATATTAATCAATGCATAGAAAAGTTTCAACCAGATGTTGTATTGATATCCTTCTCCCAAAAAATCAACCCTCAAAACATACAAAAACTACATATTTATCAGAGTTGGAGAGGCTCTCCTCCATTTGGGACTGAGGCTTAACTCTACTGACTACCAGTTGTAAAACAACTTATTAACTTAACTAAGAACTATTGGAGTATAGTAATGTTTACTTGCACTTGACTTAATTCAAAAAGAGTGGTTCTTATCACACGTAAAACACCACTCATTAACATAATTTAAAAGATATTTTCAATTGAACAACTAAAAAATCCTAACTGATGCATGCACTAGAGCGAACTGAGATCTGAAAGAAATGATGTGGAGCGATGGAACCGAGTTCCATATTGATCATTGGTATGCATGTACAATGTTGGAGGCCACTGGAGAAAAAAAAAATTATTGGTTGTGTTTTTCCCCCATTTATCTCTTAGAGGACATAATCAAATCATGTTGCGCTTTTCTAGATTTTAGATGTGTAGTTTCCCCATTCCTAGTTTGCACCCCTTTCTAAACCTTTCAAATATGAAATAAATGTGGGTGAGCCACTTTGGAAATTTGAAATTCAGAGGTTTAAGAGTGCAGAGGATGCATATCCTCCAGAGGACAGAACCCCTAGAGTCATTATCCAGTATTAATCACTTATTAACCCGAGATTACTTTAAGATTCATCTTTTAAGGACTTCAGGACTCCAACTCTTTGGGGTTTGGGAGAATTTTAAATATTGTGCTTGGAAACCTCTTAGAGGACGATCTCCTGAATTCGACATAGTGGCCTGATATTACAAACAATGACTACAAGGCTTCGACACTTCAGGGCTTCGGAGGTCTATGATTTTCTCTGGATCAAAATCTCTCGGAGTGTTAATCTTACAGATTCGTCAATTAATGCTTATCCTAAGTTAATCAACCTAAGATTAGGAATTTAATCATTTAAGGACTTTTGGACTCCGACTCTTCATGGCTTAGGAGTCTTTTTAGTGTTGCGTTCGGAAACCTTTCAGAGGAAGATCTCCCTAATCTGACATGGCAGCCTGGTGCCATATCGTTGATGTGTCACAGAAAGGAGGGTGACACGTGTCACTTCAAATAGTACAAATGTCAGCCCCAAATGTTCTTAAAATGAGTGACATGCATCTTAAATGGTGAATTCCATGTGTCAGTGCTAGATGAATGCCACGTGTCTTTGACTCTTTGGGGCTTGAAAGTTTATGAGCACAAAATATGGATACCTCTCGGAGGCCCGGACTAGCAGAGTGATTAGCCATTGCTTACAACTAATTAAACTGAGAGTAATTCGTGTTTAACACTTAAATTTTTTGGGACTTCGAGACTCCTAATCTTCGGGGTTCGAGATTTTTTGAATGCCCGACTTAAATATGTCTCAGAGTAACAATGACATAGAGTGACATGGAAGTGATGTCATGGTGAGTGATGTATCAATAAAAGAAGATTGGCACGTCTCAGCTAGAAATGTATGGATGACGTAAACAAAGTACCAAAAATGAGTTCCACGTGTCACAACTGATTGATGCCACATGTCATCACCGATGAGTGCTACATGTCATGATAGGAGAGTGCCACACATCACAATTGAAGGACTCCACGTGTCTCCATCTCTTCGGGGTTCAACGGATTTTAAACGCAAAGTATGTATAACTCTTATAGGATCAGACTACCAGAATGACATGGAATTTTGGGTCTCCAGGGCTTTAGGGCTTCGACAATCGTCTCTTCAAATATTTGACTCTTCTTCCCTTTGACCCTTTGACTCTTCATGTTTGTTGTTAAACCTCGTGTGACTTTAGAACTTCGAATGCATGAGAGCCGTTGATCTACAATGACTATTAGATATCCACCATTGAAAATTGACCCCGTCTATTTGTTTACAATCTAAGCCAAAAATGGATGGCTTAGTCTTTATTTTCGTATGTTTTCTGTGGATACAAAAGACTTGGTCAACCTGCTACATGCTCGATTAGTGGTAACTATGATGAAAAGTATTTTCAAACCAAATCAATGACATGCAATTATCCATCAAGAAAACAAAAATATGGTGCAAAGGATCAATAAAGAGAGGTAATGATAAAAATGACACATTAAAAGGTGGAGAATAACTTAGCCAACACAAAACAAAAAATCAGGCTTTAAGAAGATGTGATAGGTGAACGAAGGGGTAGGGAAGCGATGCAGACCTAAGTTGCAACACCCCATTTCACTATAAATTGAGAGGAAGGCCTCGAAGGATGGCCTAGACCCTCCTAACCGCCACTGGATCCCTTTCCATATAAAATTCTACTATCCACAGTCTTAACAACATTTCGGAGGGGCCCCAGTTCCAATTCCTATGTAAGATACCTCTAATATCATCCTTTGATTTTAGAATAAAACACATCCATCATCTAACAAGAACGTTGGCCTCAACAACATACCCTAGCAATGGCTTTGTGTTTACTTACATCAATCTTCTCAGACCAATTTATCCAACTTCCTTACTGCAGAAGAGAACAACAAGGATTCTTCCTACAAATTTTGTAACCTCTGCAACATGGATGTCCTTCCCCACAACCATTTAAAAAATACCCCTCTTCTCCCTTAAACACTTATAGCTTCTTTGGATGTGAATGGAGGCTTTGAGGGATACACCACTCTCTCCAAAATGAAAACCCTTAGACTTTCCTTCCTCTTGCATCGAAGATATAGAATTAGAAGGAGAAACAAAATCGGGAGAAACATTCCCCTTAATGATCAGAGATATTTTCATCAATGTGACTTATCAAAGAATTATATTAAATGAGAAGAAACTGAAATGCACCATAAAGAAGGAAAAACTGAATAATAGAAAGACATAAGCATCAAATTTGAACACAAAAACTTGATAACAAAGTTTGACCCCGATGGACTACATCTCTAGGTCCTGCTCTCAAATGGATAGGCCCTTTTATTAACTCAACAAAAGAATTTGGTAAAAATACATAAGTATACCTCATTCTGGAATTAAGCTGCAGAAGCTTTGCTTAGATCAAGAAACAAATATCACCACTGAATTCATGGTGTCGAATTACCTAAAAACGACTGTGTCCATGCCTCGATATGACTTTGGCACTTCTAAGCCCAAGAGAAATTATCTCTCGATTTTCGTGCCTCTCACCTGCAACTAATTCATAAAAGGTTTCCTTGTAAAACATACCCATCCATACCATCGCATGCCCTGCTCTGTTCCCCCCCATGCATTGGAAAAATGAAACTTTTAAATTAAACTTTGGTTGGATTAACCAACCGGGGCATTAGCCCAAACGGTAGGTAGGTGGTTTAAAATAGTCATTTGGTTGGGGGAGGTCTTGGGGTCAAACCCAAAGGCCTCCTCCTTTTGTCTTGTTTGTTTTAACCATGGAACATTCAGATGTAACCTCTGCTAACATTAGTGGCAGGCGATATTGCTTGGCAGACTGTTTTTTTTGTTGGTCGGATGTGGCGGGATATGCATATAATTGGCGGACTAGGGGTTGGCACCAGCCAACCCCTTTTTTTCTATTTTTTTATTTTTGGTTGTTGGCCCTCTCTGGGCATTTTCTCGCTACCATGTGCAAGCCCATGACTGGGTGACGTGGCAGCCACCGATTGGACCACATCACTTTCTTGTAGAGTCACCACCACGTCACCTATGCCCAATTAGCTTGCCACTTCACCTACTGGGTGGCTGTATGGATTCCACATGGATGTACAGACTACCACGTGGAAATTTTGTATTGGTCCACGTATCGACTGGAAAATGCAAAAAAATGGGTGACACATGGAAGCCTCTGGTGTTGCCATGTCATCATGCTAACATCATGCCAATGTGATCATGAAACGTGTCATTCTCTATGTGTCCCACATACCTTGTATAGACACTGATGTCATCTGTACTAATGCCAACATCAACAGTATGGATGTTGACTCATCCCTACTAACTGGGTTAGGTTGACCAAAACTTTGAGTGCAAATATCTTTTGATCTGTAACTCTGTTTGATGATTCGTTTACATCATTGGAAAGATTGCGACACGTTCTTTGTGATGATGCCAATTTTGTTTAGTTTTGAGGATTTTGAATTTTTTCCCTTTCTCTATCTATTGAGGCCATTCTGAGCTTCCCAAGGTGCTTATGAGAATTATGAGTTATCCTTAGGCCTTTCTGGATCCTTTTTGGATCATGCCTTCCCAAGGAGAGCTTTTTCGACCACCAAAATCTTTTATCAATCAACATATAACTGAGGGAAGTGTTCCCTCACCTTGTCTTTCTTAGTCCATTTTTCCTTACTTGAATGTGTGCCCTTTAAGCCCACTCGAAGATAATCGATATCACCCCTTCATGAAGTCCTCGTCCTTTTGTCAATGATGATATCTTCTTTCAACTTGTCCAAGTACTCAGGAGAAAACTTATCAACTAAAGGTGCTTCTTAGAATTCCAAGTTATCCTTAGATCTTCCACGTTTCAATACCTTCAGTTGATGAATTTTCTCCTGAGTTATCCTTAGGCCTAGGCCTTTCTGAATCCTTTTTGGATCACTTAACCTCCTTGAAGGAATCATGTGCATTGAATGTTGCATGCATGCTTTGAACCGATGGCTCAAGATCTCTCGCATTTACATTAACTTATGCATGCTCAATGTATAGGGATACAATGGGTGAGTCGAAGGATGGGCTTCAACTTCATACTCGGCTTGAGTACAAAAGGCCCGACATACATATGGGATGAGCCCATAATCTAGATCCTTGAGCTCTCCTTCTTCCATAAGTGTGTGGCGAGGGTACGAGGAGCCTCTAGATCCACCTACACTAGATTCGGAATACATCAGAAATCACAAGGGATAAGTTAACTCATAATCTTACCTCAGATATACTGTAGATCGTGACAAACAAAAAAATACTGCAGTTGAGGGAACCGCCTAAGGCTTGGACCTTAGGCCCTTGCACCTATCACATAGGGGTGACGCTCCATAAGATGCAAACTTAAAAAACCACATATTCCATATATATATATATATATCCAAGTGTTAAATAATTTAAATTTAATTATAATAACTTTGCTTTGTAAAGTAGATGTGTGTAGTTATCCAAAATTACCAAAATTGTAATTTTATATAATATTGAATGGTTTATCTATTCTAAGTGTTTTTTCTAATTGTTAGATAAGATGAGATTGAAATTATGATGTTTTAATGTTAATTAATTATAGATTGATGCCATTAATCATTTTTAACTAAATAATTTTAATGATTGATGTATTTATAATTTTAATAATATTTAAAACATCAATAAGCATTGTTATGTATATAGAAAATAACAATACTCATTAGGATATCTTAATTGATTTTTAATTTATTAAAAAGATGGAAATGGAATGTTTTCTCCTTTAAAAGCATATTATTGAATGACTAAAATTTGACACGATTATACGAGTATAATATTAATTAGCATAGCTGCTAATTCATCGTTAGTGAATGTCGAAAGGCGTGAATGTCGAAAGGCTTACAGTTGAGGAAATCTGAGGTAGAGGAAAAGTGTGGACAGTTGATTAAATCTGTGATAACATGGAAATGTGGCTTGTCTAATACGTGTAATTTCCAAGAATGAAGTTGAAGGAGTGCCTGCTAAACGTGGTAATCTCAAAGGTTAATTATTTAAATGTGACAATCATATGATGTTACAGTAATTTTTGAATATGATTAGGTAAATGTTAAAAAGTAAATAGGTTAGGTTAACAGATGCATTCATAAATGCAAGGAAATTATCAACAATAAATCTGACTCATTGATTTTGGAAGACAACTAAGAATATACTGGCATCCTCAATATGTAGCCATCACATTATAATTTAAGATTAAAAGATCATTAATTGTACCCATCTCCAATAGATATACGCCTTTCAACATAATTAATAATAAAATAATATATTACTAAATGATTAAAATTTGACACGATCAGAAGAGTTATATATTAATTCGTAATTATATTTTGATTTATTAGAGAGAGTGGTATCGATGAAAGTATATCATTGAATGCTTAAAATTTCCATAGAGTTCGGACTGAAGACAAGATAGGAGTTTTATATTAATTAGTAATTATTTTTTTATTTATTATAGAGAGCACTACTTGTTCATTAAAGTAATTCCAAAATGTATATATTTTAGGAATATCACTTATTTATATTAACGAGGCTACATAGTCAAACGGGATTAGTGTGTAGTCAAAACAAAGTTAAACGGAACTCTGTAGCAAATTTCGTCACCTCTATAGTCAAACGGGAACTAGTCTGCAGTCAAAACGCATATCCAATGCTATATATCATGCTATGAACTAAATAACAATTTTTTTTATATTAATAAAGAAAATCCTCTTCTAAAGTATCTCTTTAATGTAGGAAGTGAAGCATGCATAACATTTGATCAATTTTTCTAGGAAATTCGTTAGACTAACATTTATCAAAAGAAATGACAATAAACAGAGGGATTTTGCATAATTTTTAACTATTACGTCTTTTATTTATGAATTTAATTATGCATAGAATTTGATAAAATAGATTCAACGGCCCATTAACATGATATAGAAATGAATGGAATATCGAATATAATATCTATTAACTCAAAACCATTAATTGGTTCACTTTTAGGTGGTTAGAATTAGTAATGAAAAGAGGTTATTATGTCGGTTTTCCCAAAATTTTAGATGGATTTAGCAAAAATGTATTGAATTAATTTTTTGAGTTAAAAATGTTTGGAAAAATTTTGTCCAACACTTAGTTGCTTGCTTAATAGGAAATTCAATGGATGATTCTCCACAAAACATAGATGACAGTTCTATGAAACTCATTAATGTAAACTAGTGTGTTTGATTGTTCAACAATTTTGGAAATCTCTTGAGTCAACACCTTTGTATAAAAATATTAATATTTGAAAACAACATGTCTGACCTTGAAGAACATCACAAGGAAACTCAAGAAATGATTTTGTGTTTTTGTGGACGACATCAGTAGACTAGTGTGCCTCACATTAGGGGTTTGAACCAAATAGATTCAAATTCAAATTCCCAAAAACATTAGCAACAACTCATTGAGTTAAAAATTTAAGCTACAAATGTTTGGAGACATTTCATCCTAGAAAAAGAACCTCATGGCTAAACCCAAAGGATGCTTCCCCACATTTGTGTATGGATTCCCTACTAAATATGTTGATGTAGAATAGGGCATCACACCTAGGGATATTCAATCCAGACAAATACAAATGCTCATCAACATTGGTGATAACTAATTCAGATAAACACTTCGAGTGAATATGTTTGGAAACACATCATCGCACCATTAGGTATTTAAATGAGTGAGTTTGTTAGTATCTTTTCATCCCCAATCATCCATTCCGTCAAACACTTAATAAGAGTGAGATTGTTAGTACCTCTCTAACCCTATTTAACCCATGAATAATAATTGTTTAACACAAGGGATTTAAATGTGGATGGGGAGGATAACTACTCCATATAAGCACCCAAACTAGGCTCAATAAAAAACTATGTTCTCTAATTCATTATACAACAAAATGACCCATCTTCCTTACATTTTTGTTTGTTTTATGTTATCCTTTAATCAATTTTATTAAAAAATTTACATTTTATTTAGTTGATAGAACACCCACAATAAACTTGATCTTTTATTGTTTTCGATTTTTTTTCAGATTTTTTTTCTATCACCACCATCCTTCATTACCTTATATTTGATTCAATCATTAGAGTTTACAATCTTAGCTACCTCCTATCATAAATTCTTTCGTAAGAAACCCTAACATAAATTTCCAAAACAAAAATTATTGAAATTTAGTTGTTTTAACAACACAAGATGTTTTTCCCATTCTTCTACATACATATTATACATACATATTATATCAACAAAAGATGCCTTTCTCATTCTTCTACATACGTATTATATCTCATATCTATTAAGATTGGTCTTTCTTGAATTTTACAATTTGTATTTGTAATTACAAAAAATTAGATTCTCTATCGTAATCACTCCATTTTTTATCACTGAATTGTTTTTCATTGTTCGAGGCCATATTTCTGTCCTCATATTTCTTTCATTTACTTTTATATGATCAATTACAAGAGAAGCAACATTGACAATGCATTTTCCTAAATAATTTAAGTTAATAATTTTTATAAACAAAAAAATTATAAAAAAAATTTAAAAGAAAAATAATACATAATAAAATGGATATATTTCTACAATTATTAAAGAAAATATTTTATATTTAAATAAATTTAATTTTTTTACTTTTTCCATGAAACAATATCCACATCTTTAACACTTGTTTAGAATCAACATCAATTTATATACATTTTAAAAGTTTTATAACTATATTGAGTAAGAAAAACATCAACATACACCATATTGTAAATTATATCAACCTCAACCATAGATCATATTGTAAACTAGATCATCCTCCGCTACACATGTTATTATACCATATTGTAAACTATATCAACCTCAACCATATGGCATATTGTAACTAAATCATCGTCCACTACACAGTACATGGATTCTTTTAATATTGTAAACTATATCAATCTCAATCATAGGACATATTATAAACTAGATCATTCTCCATTACCCATGTTATTTTACATGCATTATTTTAGAAAGGCATTATAATATTATTTTTTATTTGTAAAAAGGCAGTAATACAAATAAAATTATTAGAATTATTATTTAGAATTAGTATAGATATTATCTAGAATTAGTCTAGAAGTTATGCTACTAAAATTTCATGTCCTTTCACCTACAACAAAAATCCTCATGCAATTAAAGGTATTGTCAATGTAATTATGTTGACAAACTTATAAATATTTTATAATATTTTTTCATAATTAAATTCATTCCTGCTTAAAACACACATAGTTTGTGTGTTATAATAAGTGTGTTATATTATAACACATATAGTATGTGTGTTATATTATAACACACATATTATGTGTGTTATATTATATTTTCTTCAATAAAATTGTTTTTTATATTTTTATTTATCTTTTTTTACATGTATAAATTTTTATTATATTTTTATTTATATTATTTTATTTACACAAAAATTCACTAATTTTTTTTATCTAAAATTATAATCCAATAAAAATATAAATAATGTATCAAATAATTTCAAAAATGTGAATATACATAATAATTTCAACAAATAGTTAAATATAAATAAATCATATTTTAATACAATAAATTATAATTACTCAATTCGCTAATAACTCAAATTTTCCTAACAATTATATTATTTATATATTATGGATTTTCATTAATATCTAATAAATTATAACAATATAGCATAAACCCGACCACATTTTTTATACACTCTCATATTATCATGATTGTTCTTCCTTTGATTATTTTTTGGGTGAAAGTGTTAAGCCTCTTAAAATTTGATTTTTTTATTTTTTATTTAATTTTTGAAAAATTCAATTGTTTATATATATAGTGCATACTAGAGTAAAAAGTTGGAACATTTTATTTTAGGATTGAAATAGAATAACTATTTTTTTTTATATACAAAATATATCAAAAAGGAAGTAAATTTTTCTCATCTTCTCTTTGTATGCTTTATAAACCAAAAATAAAGTAGATTTCCCTACTCAAAGAAAATTGGATTTGATAATTTGTGACACTGAATATTTTTGAAGATTTTTTAATTTCAACTTATTATGATACTGTTTATAGTAACATCATAATGTTGTTATCATAATAATAATAATATAATTTTAAGGTCACAACCAAACAACAAATTTTGTATGAAACCACTTGTTTATGAGACAACACTTTATACACCAAAAATGAAGTAGATTTCCCTAATCAAAGAAAACTAGATTTGATGGTTTGTGACAATGCATATTTTTGAAGACTTTTTAATTTCAACTTATTATGATACTATGTACAATAACACCACAATGTTGTTATCATAATAATAATAATAATAATAATAAAAAAAATATAATTTTAAGGTCACAACCAAGACAAACACCAACTTGGTGTATGGGATTCGTTGTTTGTGAGACAAGTGATCCCTTACCTAATCTAATTATGATTTAAGAAAAAACATAGATAAAAAAAATGAATAAACAAATAGAACAAAATGATAATAATTTATTCTTTTAATATGGAAATAAATATCATGAATCAAAATCATTTTTAAGAAATAATGAATCCATCTTTACCCATTGTTTTTCACTCAAACTACATTAGGGACAAAACTATATAAAATAAGAAAATATATATATCTTCTTATTAATAAATTTCAAACTACATTAAGAACAAAACTATTCAAAATGGAAGAAAAAATATATATCTTCTTATTAATAAATTTCAAACTACATTGAGGACAAAAGTATACAAAATGGAAGAAAAAATATATATTTTCTTATTAATAAATTTCAACATATTGACAACTTATTATTTCATTGTATTATTAGAAATGAAAATATTTGATTATATTATAAATGATTTTTAATTTATAGAATTTATAATTGAAGAAGATAATATAAATAGTAACCACTATACAAATCAAATGAATAAAATATAAAAAAATTAATGATATATTATAGGATAGGTGTCATAAACTTGATGGTTTTTTATACTTTAGTAAATGTGTATTTTCAAATTATTTTATAGGTATAATAAATTTTTAAATTTTTTTAATAAGAAAATAAAATATTTTGTTAAAATAAATTTGTATTTTTTTTAAAGATGTTTTTAATTAATTTGATAAATTTATGTTTATTGAAAATTGACATAATTAATGATATTTTAATTATAAATTTTAATTTTATAACCAGAAATTAAAGATTGTATTTAGTCATCATTCTAAATCAATGAATGAAATTTAATATTCATAACTTTTTTATTTTTCAATACATTTATTAACTTATTTACTTTTTAGCATTTACTTAATCATATTAAAAATGTATTATTTTCCCATGCGAATGCCACATTTAAGTGATTAAATGTGAATACCACATTTATGTAATTAAGTGATTAACAAAAATTAATATATTTACAACCCTTTAATGTCAAGTTTGAGTGAGTAAAAGTCACTACCTCAACCTCATTGCCAAAGATGGCATGTATCAATTTCAATTAAAGCATATGTGCATTTCAATCAAAGCACGAAGTGTTGTTTGAGCGTCATGTTTTTTTTTTTTAACTGTCGTTTCAATTTCAATTAAAGCATGGGTTGTCTGGTGGAACCTGGTAGAGATATGTCTCCTTACCACGTGGAGAGCCATAGTGATGCAAGAGCATCACTCCATGTCAGCAGCGTGCCAGCCAGCCAACACATCCAACTCACATTTAACGGAGAAAGGGAGAGCCACAACCCTCTCAATTTTGAAATTCGTAATTTCAATAAATTTTGTAAGGCCGTAAGAGCCAACCACACATCTGTTCAGGAAGTGGTTGAGGTTGCCTTAAATGGTAGCCTGCAGAAAACCTAGGATGTAGTCAGGACTCGGAATCCATTTATGAGATGTAGTCGTAGGAGTCGCTCTATGATAGCGATAGCTCAGAGACGGTGAGGTGGAGGATAAGCTCATGGGATCCCTCATTTTGAGAAAGAGGAAGAAAATTAGGGTAGAGAGTGAGGAGGAGAAGAGACCAGAGAAGAGAGGTCTCAAGGGACATAACTGAGACTATGTAGCAGTCCAGTTTTTGTAAAATCACATTTTGTACAGGCATTTCTGAATGAATACAAAGAGCAATTTTCCTGCCCATGAATTGTCTATGTTTGTTATGCATTTGAATGTCACTTGTATGTTGTAGATACATGTTATAGATATATTTTACTATCTTCTTGTGAGTTTGTCTGTTTCTATCTGGGTTCTTTAGGCCGTGCAAGTAGTGCACAACAAAACATTGGAAGTTTTGTAGCTAGCGCAAGGAGTGTGCATCTAAGCTCTGCGGAGTCAGAAAGAACGTGAAAGGAGTGCACACCAGAAAGATTCACAGAATCAAGGGGGAGCCTCAAGGTTGTTGAATACCTTGGAGGACGAGTTGTGCAGGGGAAAGCACAAAGAGAAAAGACAGAACTACTGAAGGTTCTGTAGAGCTCTACCAAGAGGGCATTGAGTTGGTGCGAGAGTGCACAAAAGGAACCCTTTCGAGTTCTGAGGAAAAGGGAAGTGTTGAAGAGAAAACACCTACAGGGTTGTTGAACACTCTGTGGAGAAAATATCTGCAAGGTGTCCATTGAGCCGAGGAATGCCAAGAGGGCGTGAAGCATTTCTTTATAGGAAATACTTCGGACCTGAGATTGAGGAAATCTCAGTAGCACAAGGAGTGTGCAAGGGTGGACTTATTCTAAGTCCCAAAGCTAAGGAGGAACAGTGCCTTTGCGCACAGAGAAATAGAAGCCAAGGAGAATGCATAAGGAAGGTCGGTCTGAACAGTCAGATCTAGCACTGATACCTGACAACCGTCGAATCAGGAGGAAGGCGCACAGGGTTTAACCTCTGAGAGGTCACGTAGGAGAGCAGCCAAAGGGAACGGTGGAGAATTTCGACATTTCGGCATTTCGGAGTTTGGAACAACACAAGATTTTGGGGTCGCTGCATCGCAAACTCCCGATTCATGAAATCCTGAATTCTCACGCTCGAATTTCAACATTTCAGAGTTTGGGTTTAGGAATGGCAAGTGATTTTTGGAGTCAGTTCATCGTGAACTTCCAGTTCACAAAACTCTGAAAAGGCCAGGACCATTGGATTGAGGGAGGCCTATAGCCATTGGATCCAGAAAAGAGGCTGGAGGTTTAACCCTTATAAGAGCAGAGGAGAGAGAGAGAGAGCCTATCAAAGTCCTGAAAGCATTTGGGACCATCCATCAAGGAGGACACGTGGCGAGTGGTCAAGTTTTCGGGAAAGACCCGAAATATTTCGAGTCCTTGATCTAGTGGGATCATAGCCATTGGTTCCAGAAGGGCCTGGGCCATTGATCTCTCAGAGTGAGAGATTTCGACATTTTGGGTTTCGGGAGTTCGAAGGACCTGGAATCATCTGTAGCCGAAATCGCGAAATACCGAATCGCGAAACCCCGAAAGGAGGTTTTGGCATTTTCTGGACTGGGGATTCAAAAGACAAAGGAGCGGGACGCTTGCATAATGATTCCCCAAATTGAAAAACCCCAAAAGCGCTCAGATGGAGAAGGATTAAGGAAGGATCCAAGGATCCATTAAGCCCTTTTCAGGTTTCGGCATTTAGAAAGACAGAGGATAGGAGGAATCCTTGCATCACGATTCCCCGAATCGCGAAACTATAAAAGAACAAATGCAGAGAGAGATTTCGGTATTTCGACAACCAGGGATTAGAAAGACAGAGAACAGGGGGAAATCTTACAGTGATTTGACGTGGATCGTCATTTCAGCATTTCGGGACCCGGGTATTCGGGAGGCCAGGAGTCAGGAGACGTGGAGTCCCGACTCATGAAATCGTGAAACCCCAAAATCATTCGGAGGAATAGCATGAGCCAGAGTTGTTAATCCCTTTTCGTAATTTCGACCACCGGGAGTTGAAGAGGACAAGGATCCTGGGAGAGCTCGCATGCAGGAGTCCCGAAACTCTGAAATGCGAAGGGTGCGTTTTTCACAGCAGAGAAGAGCGCCGGAAAAAGGGGCGCGCGGCACAGATTTTCTCAAGACCTGTGCCATAGGAGAAAGGGACCTGTGGATTTGTTCAAAGGGTTCCAGCAGGAGCCCGAAGAGCTATTTTGGCTTAGAATAAGAATGATCTAGAGACTGGGAGGTCAGTGGACCCTGCTAAGGTAGGGGGTCTACATCAAATGGGTTTTCAGTTCCTGACATTTTCCTTCAGGCTCCTTGTTCTTATGTTTCAATTCCTAGGTATTTCTATTCCTGACATCTTCAACTCGTGAACTAATTCATGGTCATTTTCTCAACCTGCAAAGCATGATGCTAACAACAAATCACTTGACATCGCGGGAGATGATGGGTCAACGATAGGTAAACATCTATTGTATTGTTTGAACCAAGTTTTTCCACTATTATTGGGACGTCATTGGTTACCATTTCTAATTTTTTTGTTGTGTGTTTTCTAATACAAGAGGTAATTTGGGTCATGGTCATTGATAAACAACGGGACCAGCTTGGACCAACAAGGGTATGTTCCAAATCGTGAGGCCTGGTTGGACATCAAGGGTATGTTCAATATCCAGGACCCTTTTATGTTGAATTTCAAAGCCTCTCGAGAAGGAATTATATATATTAAATTAATATAAATTGACTATATATATATATATATATATATATATATATATATATTAAATTTAACATTTTTAAAAACAAAATTAGGCATAGATTCACAAAACAAAATTACGCTACTACTCATATTATTCATATTGTGTTCGAAACACTTATTTTTTCTGTTAGGTTTATGAAAAGTATTGGTTTCCCTATCAAATCTATCATCATAGCATTTTATAAATGTTCGAGATTTATGTCCAATATTTATACTATTCATATAAAAAAACATTTTCAACCCTAAACAAATTTACTATAAACTCATTAACATAATAGTTAGGGTTAATAATTGTTATAATAATTAGGATTAATATTTTTTATAATAATTATTGGTTTAATTAATATATTATGATGATGATTAATGTCCACTAAGACCTAATTGGTGTATCAGACCTTAAGAGGGTAAGTGATTAATTGTGATTCTTTAGAATTTTGTTTCTGTGCTCGAAAAGCATTAAGAGAAGCTTTCCAAGAGCACCATACTTTTGTTGAGTTAAGAGGTTAGGAAGGTTGGTAGTGTGATCAATATTTTGAAAATGAGATCTAATATGGGTATAGGCTGGACAATCTGAGAGAAAGTGCTCTTCATATTCAACCTTCTCAGTGTCACAAAGGTGACACACTCTTTCATCCCATGGCATTTTAGGAGTTGACCAACGCCCAATTTCACTATGGAGCTCGTGAGAATTTGTTCTTATCTTAGCAATGCTTATTTTTTTCTTTACACTTGGAAAAACAGATAGATAATTTTGATCTTCTAGATTAGGGTTGATTACATCTATATAATACCTTAATTTTCTTTTTTCCTCTAACTCTTTATCACACCACATTTTTTCCTTAAATTTTGATTTGGCGTTTCTTTTAATTGTATCTTTATTCAGAAAAATGGTTTCTTCCATGATTCCCCAATAGTTTATCCAAGACCGGGCGTCTTTATGCCATCCTCGCTTGAGTCGATGGTGGTTATGACTTGATTTGGAAGCAATTTTATGTAGCCTCTTGTCTTCCATGTTGTTTAACTTGTTCTTATACATTAGGTATCTAGTCATAGCCATTCTCTCAATGGGGGAGAGGCTTGTTTCTATGAGGAGGATGGGATAGGGTGTATTTCCTTTAATTTTGAGATTATAGGTTATAAAATACTTTTGTATTTGCTCTATCTTTCTCCAGGATTCACGAGAGATACTACAGCCCGAGACTTCACATCCATAAGGAATAACAGGTGTAACAAGAGTATCAAAGAAGAGTTTATAATTATATATATATATATATATATATATATATAATAAAAATTAATATATTATAATGAATTTAACGAACTGACATGAAGTTATTTCCATTAATATATTATAATTATATCTTTTTATTAATTAGAGATTTTGCGACTTCTAAGTTCATTATAATCATTAGGATTACAATTTGGAAGTGACAAAATAATTATTCTTAATGGTTATTAGTGTCACGGTTAGAATATGACTATGGTTAGGGTTATTCTTATGAAGATTTATTTTGTAATAATAAGAAAATAAAAATTCTATTCAATTTAAGTAATAATAGCACACTCAATTCAAATAATAACTGCAATAAAAAAAAATTAAATAAGAATTGTAAAATTAAAAAAAAAAAATACTAATGGAATAATATAAGTAAATAGGAGTAAATCATAATATCATATTATTATTATTCTTGTTATTATAAATTATTAAATGATTTTCTATCAATGTTTCCCTTAGAACAAGTATAAATCAAGTGGATTTACTATCAATGTTCTTAGAACAAGTATAATTCATCATCTACAAAGTTCAAGATAATTTGCTATAAATCTCTTTTGAACAAGTAAGAATAATAATTTTAAACTTCAACATAATTTTCTATCAATGTCCCTAGAACAAGTAGGATTATAAATTTTATGATATGTAATACATCACATCAGTTCAAAGTTCCTATCTTTCTAACAAAGGAATAACTTCATTTTTTTTTTTTAAAACTTAGCCAAAACTTCCTTTTGGTAATGTGTTGAACAAAAACCATCCTTGTCATGTGATGAACATAACTTGACATTGCAATTTGATGAACCAAACTAGACATTGCAATGCGAAGAAAAAAACTGGATGTTGCAACATGACGAACGTAGGAATGTTGCAATGTGATGAATATAGTAATGTTACAATGTGATAAGCATAATAATGTCCCAATCTAACAAACAATGCAACTTTGCAATGTGATGACCATAGCCATGTCATCATAATGTGATGAACATTTCCCTATTGTCACATTGTGACAAACATAGTTACATCACAATGCGACCAACAATGTAGTGCCACAATCTAAAGTGCATAGCCATGTCGTCAAAATGTGACCAAGATATCCCTATCATCACAATGTGACAAACATAGTTACATCACAATCCGATGAACAATGTAATGGAATTATATGACAAACATATCCATTTTGTCGCAATGTGATGCAGGAGCATCACTCCATGTCAGCAACGTGCAAGCCAACCAACACATCCAACATGAATTTAATGGAGAAAGGGAGAGGCACAACCCTCTCAATTCTGAAATTCATAATTTCAATAAATTTTGTAAGGTCATAAGAGCCAACCACGAATTTGTTCAGGAAGTGGTTGAGGTTTCCTTAAATGGTAGCCTGCAACAAACCCAGGACGTATTCAGGACTGGGCATCCATTTATGAGATGTAGCTGTAGGAGCTGCTTTGTGATAGCGATAGCTCAGAGATGGTGAGGTGGAGGATAAGCTCATGGGAGCCCTCATTTTGTAAAAGAGAAAAAAAATTAGGGTAGAGAGTCAGGAGGAGAAGAGACCAGAGTGAAGAGGTTTCAAGGGATAGAACTGAGACATTGTAGCAGTCCAGTTTTTGTAAAAACACATTTTATACAGGGTTTCTGAATGAATACAAAGAGCAGTTTTCCTGCCCATGAATTGTCTGTGTTTGCTATGCATTTGAATGTCACTTGTATGATGTGGATACAGGTTATAGATATATTTTACTATCTACTTGTGAGTTTGTCTGTTTCTATCTGGGTTCTTTAGGCCATGCAAGGAGTGAACAACATAACATTGGAAGTTATGTATCCAGCGCAAGGAGTGCGCATCTGAGCTCTGTGGAGTCAAAAAGAACGTGCAAGGAGTGCACACCAGAAATATTCATAGACTCAAGGGGGAGCCTCAAGGTTGTTGAATACCTTGGATGACAAGCTGTGCAGGGGAAGGCACAGAGAGAAAAGATAGAACTACTAAAGGTTTTGTAGAGCTCTACCAAGAGGGCATTGAGCCGATGCAGGAGTGCACAGAAGGAACCCTTTCGAGTTCTGAGGAAAAGGGAAGTTTTGAAGAGAAGACACCCACAGGGTTGCTGAACACTCTGTGGAGAAAATCTCTTCAAGGTGTGCATTGAGCCGAAGAATGCTAGGAGGGCGTGAATCATTTCTTTACAGGAAATACTTTGGACCTGAGATTGAGGAAATATCAGTAACACAAGGAGTGTGTGAGGGTGGACTTATTCTAAGTCTCGAAGCTCAGGAGGAACAGTGCCTTTGCGCACAGAGAAATAGAAGCCAAGCAAAATGCACAAGGAAGGCCGATCTGAACCGTCAGATCTAGTGCCAATACTTGACAACCATTGGATCAGGAGGAAGGCGAATAGGGTTTAACCTATGGGAGATCGCACAGGAGAGGAACCAAAGGGAATGCTGGAGAATTTCGACATTTCAGAATTTCAGAGTTTGGATTTTGGAACGACAAGGGGTTTTGGGGTCCCTGCATCGTAAAGTCCCGGTTTGCAAAATCCCGAATTCTCACGCTCGAATTTTGGCATTTCGGAGTTCGGGTTTTGGAATGGAAAGTGATTTTTTGAGTCACTGCATCGTGAACTTCCGGTTCATGAAACTCTGAAAAGGCCAAGACCTTTGGATTGAGGGAGGCCTATAGTCGTCGGATCCAGAAAAGAGGCTCGAGGTTTAACCCTCGTAAGAGCAAAGGAGAGAGAGAAAGAGCCTATCAAAGTACCGAAAGCATTTGGGACCGTCCATCAAGGAGGACATGTGGAGAGTGGTCAAGTTTTCAGGAAAGACCCAAAATATTTTGAGTCGTCGATCTAGTGGCATCATAGCCATTGGTTCTAGAAGGGCCTGGTCCATTGATCTCTGAAAGGGAGATATTTCTTCATTTCGGGGTCTGGGAGTTCGAAGGACCTGGAATCATTTTCATCCGGAATTGTGAAATCACGAATCGCAGAACCCTGAAAGGAGGTTTTGGCATTTCGTGGACCGAGGATTCAAAAGGCAAAGGAGTGGGATGCTTTCATCATGATTCCCCGATTCGCGAAACCCCGAAAGTACTCAGAGAAAGAGGACAGTGGTCACAGGACCGGGTCACATGAAGAAGGATTAAGGAAGGTGCCAAGGAGTCATTAAGCCCTTTTTAGTTTTAAGGAGGAATCCTTGCATCACGATTCCCCGAATCATGAAACCCTGAAAGAACAAACGCAGAGAGAGATTTCGGCATTTTGGGAACCGGGGATTCGAAAGATAGAGAACAGGGGGAACGCTTACATTGTGGTTCTTCGAATTGTGAAAGCCGGTAGTGCTTTGACATGGACCGTCATTTTAGAATTTTGGGACCTGGCTATTCAGGAGGCTAGGAGTCGGGAGACATGCAGTCCCGCCTCACGAAATCGTGAAACCCCAAAATCATTCAGAGGAATAGCACGAGCCAGAGCTATTAAGCAATTTTCGACATTTTGGCCACTGAGAGTTCAAGAGGACAAGGATCTTGGGAGAGCTCGCATGCAGGAGTCCCGAAACTCCGAAATGTGAAAGGTGCATTTTTCACAGCAGAGAAGAGCATTGAAAAAAGGGGCGCGTGCACAGATTTTCTCAAGACCCGTGCCAAAGGAAAAAGGGACCTGTGGATTTGTTCAAAGTGTTCCAACAAGAGCCCGAAGAGCTATTTCAGCTTAGAAGAAGAACGATCTAGAGACCAGGAGGTCAATGGACCTTTCTGAGGTAGGGGGTCTGCATCAATTGGTATTAGAGCCACTTTTTGTCTGTAGACTGCAGGCAGAGGGAGGCAGAGTAGATAAAGAAAACACTGTGATAGACACCATCAATTGGTATCAGAGCCTGATCTTGTCTGTAGATTTCAGGTAGAGGGAACTAGAGGAAAAGGAATACTCTGATTCACACCATCAATTGGTATTAGAGCCAACAGATTTCTAGTTGCATATCATAGACAAGAGGAGGACTGCGAAGGGATACTGTTTGATACCATCAATTGGTATCAGAGATGGATTTTTTTTGCAGATAGTAGACAAAGGGATTGAAAGGAGAAATTCTGGTAACATCAAGTGGAATCAGAAGAAAATATTAATCTGTATACAACAGGTGAAAGAAACAGGGTGTTAATGCTCTGTGGTGATTGTTTGTAGGTGTGCAACAGACAACCAGATGAGTTGTAGGAGGACATGGAGATTCTCTCAGATGTAGAGTGATCCATACGCTTGGCAAGAGGGCAGGTGAAAGATGGAAATGGATAGTGAAGTCCATGAGCATGGTGGAAGAGGAGACCACCAGGAGAAAACCAAGGTAGAGATTGACAAGGAACTCACTAAGATAAGAGTGAAAATGGAGCAGCTTGCATTAATAATGCAACAGAATGCAGAAGCATGTTGGGTGTATGAATGGCCCATAAAGAAGAGGGTGAAGTGGCCATTCAAGGAGTTTTTGGTCAAAAGACAACAAAGGTTGTTGAAAATATGGCTGAGGTATGCTGAAAGCCTCAGTGACAGAGAGTTGGTTTGCATCTGTTAGCTAGAAGTTGGAGAAACCCTCAGTGATGAGGAAGAGAGATCAGTTTTAGATCTCATGAACTGTCAGGAGAGAAGGGATGAATTTTCCAATTTCCAGGTGGGCAATGGAATGAGATCATTGGAGGATATCATAGACTGTCAGGAGGACAGCCATGGAAATTCATATTTCCAGGAGGGCAAAGGTATGAGATTAACAGAGTATCTCATAAACTGCCAGGTGGGCGGAGGTGAACTTTCAAGTTGCCAGGTGGGAAATGGAAAGAGATCAGTGGAAGGTCTCACGTACTGCCAGGGGAGCAGTGGTGAAAGTTCAGATTGCCAAATGGGCAATGAGATGGGATCAGACGATCTCATAGACTGCTAGGTGAGCAACAAAAAATTCTTGAATTGCCAGGTGGGAAAGGGGAAAGAGATGAGACTATCTGAAAGTCTCATGAACTTAGAGGAGAGTTCATATCAGCAAGGAGTTCTAACAGGAGAGAATTAGAAGAGAATTCTAATCATTGGAGGAATTGAAGTATTCCTACCAAGCATCCTAGTTGAGGCCAGAGAATGCGTTGTAGATGCAACAATAGAAAAAAGACAGCCAACAGAGACTGTCATGGAGGAAGAAGTGGAGAAGACACTGATGTTTTCCCAAGAAGAAGAAGATGAGCATTCATCAGAATGGCTCAAAATTTTTAGCCAGGAAGCTGAAACAGAGATGACTGCAGCACTAGAGCCCACAGCAAAAGAGGAAGCAGACAACATGGATTTTGCTAAACTGTGTGAAGAATTGGAAGCCTTGGAAGCCAGGAGGGTGTGAAGCATTTCTTTACAGGAAATACTTCGGACCTGAGATTGAGGAAATCTCAATAGCATAAGGAGTGTGCGAGGGTGGACTTATTCTAAGTCTCGAAGCTCAGGAGGAACAATGCCTTTGTGCATAGAGAAATAGAAGCCAAGGAGAATGCGCAAGGATGGCCGGTCTGAATCGTCAGATCTAGCACCAATACCCGACAACCATTGGATCAAGAGGAAGGAACACAGGGTTTAACCTCTCGGAGGTCACGCAGGAGAGCAGCCAAAGGGAACAGTGGAGAATTTAGACATTTCAGCATTTCAGAGTTTGGAGTTTGGAATGACAAGGGATTTTGGGGTCGTTGCATCGTGAACTCCCGATTTGGGAAATCCCAAATTCTCACACTCGAATTTTGGCATTTCAGAGTTCGGGTTTTGGAACGACAAGTGATTTTTGGAGTCACTGCATCGTGAACTTCCATTTCACGAAATTCTAAAAAGGCCAGGACTTTTGGATTGAGGGAGCCCTATAGCCGTCGGATTCAGAAAAGAGGCCCGAGGTTTAACCCTCGTAAGAGAAGAGGAGAGAGAGAAAGAGCCTATCAAAGTCCCAAAATCATTTGGGACCGTCCATCAAGGAGGACATGTGGGGAGTGGTCAAGTTTTCAGGAAAGACCCGAAATATTTTGAGTCATTGATCCAGTGGGATCATAGCCATTGGTTCCAGAAGGGCCTGGGCCATTAATCTCTCAGAGGGAGAGATTTCGATATTTCGGGGTCTAGGAGTTTGAAGGACCTAGAATCATTTGCAGCCGGAATCACAAAATCGCGAATTGCGAAACCCCAAAAAGAGGTTTCGGCATTTCTTGGACTGGGGATTCAAAAGACAAAGAAGTGGGATGCTTGCGTCGCGATTCCATGAATCACGAAACCCCAAAAGTTCTCAGAGAAAGAGGACCATGGCCACAAGATCGGGTCACATGGAGAAGGCTTAAGGAAGGATCCAAGGAGCTGTTAAGTCCTTTTCTGGTTTTGACATTTCAAAAGATAGAGGATAGGAGGAATCCTTTCATCACGATTCCCCAAATCACGAAACCCTAAAAGAACAAACGCAGAGAGAGATTTCAACATTTCAGGAATTGGGGATTCAAAAGACAGAGAACAGGGGAAATGCTTACATTGTGATTCCTTGAATCGCAAAATTCAGTAGTGATTTGACGTGGACCATCATTTTAGCATTTCGAGACCCGGGTATTTGGGAGGCCAGGAGTCGGGAGACGAGGAGTCCCAGCTTGCGAAATCGCGAAACCCCGAAATCATTTAGAGAAATAGCATGAGCCAGAGCTGTTAATCTCTTTTTGACATTTCAACCACCGAGAGTTCAAGAGGACAAGGATCCTAGGAGAGCTCGCATGCAGGAGTCCCGAAACTCCAAAACATGAAAGGTGTGATTTTCACAGCAGAGAAGAGCACTGAAAAAAGGGGCGCACACACAGATTTTCTCAATACCTCTGCCAGAGGAGAAAGGGACCCATGGATTTGTTCAAAGGGTTCCAGGAGGAGCCTGAAGAGCTATTTTGGCTCAGAAGAAGAATGATCCAGAGACCGTGAGGTCAGTGGACCCTGCTGAGGTAGGGGGTCTACATCACAATGTGATGAGCATATCCTTATACTCACAATGTGTTAAACATATCCTCACATTTGAATGTCATGCAAATATACTAATGTCACAATGTGACAAACATTTCCAAATATCACATGTGATGAACATAGCCCATTGTCACAATGTGATGCACACACATTTTCATAATATGTCGAACACAAAACAACCTTGTCATGTGATAAACATAACTCAATGTTCCAATTTGACGAACAAAACTGGACGTTGCAGCATGGTGAAGATAGTAATGTTGCCATGTGATGAACATAATAATTTTGCAATGTGATGAACATAGTAATGGCATAATCTGACAAACAGTGCAACATCACAATGTGACAAACATAGCCATGTCATCATAATGTGACGAGCATATCCCTATCATTGCAATGTGATGAACATAGTAACATCACAATCCGAAAAATAATGTAACGTTTCAATCTAACCAACATATCCCTTTTGTCACAATGTGATGAGCATATATTTGTCCTCACATTGTGTCAAACATATCCTCACATTGAAATGTGAAGCAAATATACTAATGTTACATTGTGACAAACATAGTAATGTCACAATATATAAAATAGTGCAACGTTGGAATATGACAAACATAGACATGTCAAAACCATGTGATGAGCATATCCTTGTCATTACAATGTGAATAACATATCCATGTTGTCACAATGTGACAAGAATATCATTGTCGTTGCAATGTGATGAACATAGTAACATCACTATTTGAAAAACAATGTAGTGTCACATTATGATGAACATAGCCCCATCGTCGCAATGTGGTGAGCATATCCATGTCCTCACAATGTGTCAAACATATCCTCACATTGCAATGTAACACAAATATACCAACTTCACAATGTGATAAACATTTCCAAACGTTAAAATCTGATGAACATAGCCCATTGTGGCAAAGTGATGTATACACCCAATGTTGTAATGTGTCAAACATATCTCAATATTGCAATCTCGCGAACATGTACTGACATTGAAATGTGACAAAAATAGTCCACTGCCAGAATGTGATATACCTATTCCAATGCCATTATGTCACAAAAAAAAAACCTACTTTGTAATGTGATGACCATAACCTTACAATGTCATGCGATGAACATAACCTAATGTTGCAATGGGATGAAGAAAACTTGATCGACATTGGAATGTGATTGTGCCATAGTAAACCATGGTTAAACATAATCAACATGATTCAACATAGTGAGATCCACATGGATTATGAAGGTCATCCATGGGCATGGTAAATCATAGTCATCCTCAGTCAACCATAATCAACCATGGTGATGGTCAACCATAGTCAACCATGATCAACCATACTCAACTTTGGTCCACATCAAGCTCAATGATAGTTAACACTAGTCAACCATGGTCAAGGTCAACATATACCATACTCTTCACCATGATAAAGTATAGGTAACCATAGCTAAGGTAATGGTAAACCATAGTCATATTTAACATAAAAAATGATGAATTCCATCCATATTCATGGTTAACCATTGTCATGGACATCCATGGTAATCCATGGACAACAATTTTCATACATGGTTAATGATTGTAAACCACAGCTAACCAAGGTCAACCATAGTGAAGGTTATTCTAAAAAATGGTCAACCATAGCCAACCATAGTAAACCAAAGTAAAATTAGGTCTATAAAAGTTAACCATGGTCGTGGCTAGTGTCAGGGATAATAATTGTCAACCATGGCCTACCATGTTAAAGGCCAACAAAAATCAACCATGGTTGATTTAGATTATTTTCGGCACGAAATGACAGCAGAGTTATAAAAAATAAATGTACAAAGATATATCATATATTAAATGATATAAAATAGATATGTTAGAGATATAACCATAAACACGAAGATACAGTAATATACAAATTCTATTAATGAACAAAATGTAATAAAATGTAGAAGAAGATGGATGTTACAATGTCGCTCCAAAGACCTTTTTAACATAAGTAAAATCAAAACCCTAACCCTAGAAGATGAAAATCCAACAGTTTTGTGGAACCCATTTTGGGTAGTTTGGTGTATCAACTTCCTGAGGGCGTAACTTTGGAATATGATCTTTGTTTGGGGCGCATGATAGCTCATTGGAAAGGTATCGACAAGGATATTAATTTTGGGGGCTCAATAAGACCGTTTGTCTATTATTGAGGTTCCCTATCGTGAAAAAATGTCCTTTTAGGCCCTAAAATTAGCTCTAGAAGTTTTGGACCCAAAAAACTGCTAAAAATAATAAGTTGCTAGAAAATTGTTTTGAGCAAGTTGGAATAGGTGGGTGGCCACTGATATCCACCTATATAAATCCTCCCTCTTTAGGAAGAAATGGTATCCATTGCTTTGAGTTCCCGGGGGAGAGGGGAAAAAGTTTGTTGAATCTAAATCTTGGTGAGTTGCTTGGCTTGCTAGAGAAATCACGCTGCTTAGTTTGTTGTATATCATCACAAACCTGTTGCTGGAGGGTTTGAATCTTTTCAACCCACCTGTTTTATATTTTCTTGAGTGGGCAGTGTGTAGGTACCATTGTAGGTGAAAAACCAATCTATTTCTCTTCTATAATCTACTTTTTTTGGAATGAAAGGTCTTGGGCCAAGGCTGCAGTGTTTGTAGTGTCCTTTTGTTAATATTTTGAACATATTGTGGAGAGGTTGAATTTTGCAGTATGAGAGATTACCTTGCGGCACTACTTTTGTGGGACAATATTCAGAACTACCTTTGGTATCTTGTAGAGATGGCCCCCAGAGTAACAATGACACTACGAGTTCAAGACTCATAAATATCATGGCGCTTCCACATATATGGGTGGCTCAAAATAACATCACAGAAATCCAGTAGGGAAACATCACATAATACCTCATCCTTGAAGGGTTGGATGTCATATGAAAATCGACATTGTTGGCTGATGCAAAGATCTCATCCCAGGAAAAGCCACTCGATGTTGTATGGTTGCGGGTGTGGTGTTTTCAACAATCCCAACTGTTTGATGACCTCTGCTAAGACGAGTTTCTTCTGGCTTCCACTATCAACAATAAAATGCAACACCATTCCCGTCACCCACATATCTTAATGAAAATGGAACTCCCCCTCTTCAGGATTTGTTGGTTCTTCTGGTTGAATTGTTGCAGTCGCGAAAATAGAAGTGGGGTGTGCATCGATAATATGTATTCTCCCATTATTTTATGAATCATATTATGAATCAAGGTTCAACTCCTTTTCTTTTATATCGACCACCAATGATTTTTTTGAGCAAAATACACTAGTTTTGTGCGAGGGGATTTTGTGGAAATCACACCACTTTATAGTGTCCTTCTTCATCTTTCCATTACCATTATTTTCCTGTGGATTAGAGTGGTTTTCTAAATGCTGGTTGTTAGGGTCATATTTACCATACTTTGGTTGTTTCAGATTTGCTAACCCTAACTCCCATTTTTTCTGGTGCCTAAATTTTTTCTCGACTATGAAAACATATCAATATGTATATCCCGGTGATAAGATTTCTAGGAAATCCATTTTGGTTTTCATGTACCTATGTAGAGACTCATGGTATTTCAGAACCAAATTTTGCTCATAGTCTTTGATACCCAACTTCGAGCACACAGTTTGGAAATTATTTGTGAACTTTGACATTGTTTTCCCCCTCTCTTGTCGGAGTGTGGTCCATCTCATGTATTGGTATTCATAGTTACCAATAGGGTAATATTGTTCCTTGACCTCATCCATAAAAAATTCCCAAGTGAGCTTGGCCCGATATATTCCAGACTCCTCTATGGAAATTTTCTCCCAGAAGTTTCCCACCAATGATTGACATCGGGGAGATCCTTAAGGAGTGTGAAGGTGATATTTTCCCTTTCGAAAAAATTATGATCAAAGAAATAACCTGCTAGTAGATTTAACCATTTCTCTAGGGCATTTTCATCTATCTTCCCTTCAAATGCGAGAATATAAAAATTAACATGTACCTTGAAAGGAGAGGTGCATCCAAAATGGTTGCTCGATGAAGATGCACCTATTGTTATCGACAGGCGTTGAAGGATGTGGAAAAAATTCTCCATCATTGTCCCTTTGTCGCATGACTGCTTGCAAAAGAAACATATTAATAGAATCTTATGCTCTGTCATTTTTCTTTTCTTCCTCCATGGATTGTTTCTTGGGCATGCTAGGGAAATTTTCCTCAAGAGAGACAAGATCGAGACCCAAATTTCTATACTCAGTCCCTGTCGCAGACATGCATTGAAAAATGATCAAGAGCATCTTTCTCTGATACCACTGATCCAGATTATTTTCGACACAAAATGAGAGAAGATATATAATAAATAAATGTACAGAGATATATCAGATTTCCAATAATATAAAAGAGATATGTTAGAGATATAACCATAAAGATAGAGATACAATAATACACAATTTGTATTAATGAGAGAAATGTATAAAATTGTAGAAATACATAGTGAAATACTCGCTAGAATGGTGGGAGTTTATCTCTGATCAAATATTTGATGACTAATCTCATTCGCAAGAAGATGGATTTTACAATGAGGCTCCAAAGGAATTTATAAAATAAATAAAATGTAAAACCCTAACCTTAGAATATGAAAATCCAACAATTTTGTGGACCCCATTTTGGGTAGTTTGGTGTATCAACTTTGGCATATGGTCTCTGTCAAGGAGATTAATTTTTGGATCTCAATCAAAACCTTCGGTTGTCATTTAGGTTCTCGATCCTGAAAAAATGTCGTTTAGGCCCTTAAAATGGCCTCGAAAGTTTGGGACCTGAAAAACTCCTAAAAATAGTAAGTTGCTAGAAAATTGTTTTGAGCCAGTTGGAATAGGTGGGTGACCACCAATATCCACTTGGATCAATGGTCACGGTAATGCGTAACCATGGTCAACCATAGTCAATGATAATAAACAAAATTCTAAGAAGGTCTACTAAAGTTAACCATGGTCATGGTAAGCCAAGGTCAACCACAATTAACCATGGTCATAGTCAACCAAGCTAAACCTTATTTTACAATATTCAAACATAGTAAACCAAAGTCAACCAAGGTGTAACAAAGTTAACCATGGTCATGGTCATTGTCATGATAGAAATAAGAAACCATGGTCATGCTCTACCATAGACAATGATGGTCATGGTCAACCATATTCACAATCATTGTAATGTCCCCCACATCTTGATGAAGAGGGTTGGAGAGACTCAGTAGTCTAGATTTCCCCACTAGACTATAGTCTCAGGAATATTGGGGACAAAGTCAACCAGAAAACATAATATTCTAAAGTTAAGTTGACTTTTTGTGAAAAAGGGTAACTCAACGAAGGAAAAGAAATGATGAGTTAGGTTAAGAGTTAACCCTCGGGGTTAAGTAACTCAACGAAGGAATATATTGGAGCTATAAAGGAAAGGGCAAGGCACAATCCTTATTCATTTTGGATTATTATCTTATTTTCATTGGAGCTCTTGAGCAAAATCATTTTTGAGGGTTTTGAGTATAAAACCCTAGAGATAAACTCGGTGGTGAAATATCCCACCTCTCTTGATCCAGGCTTGGTCTCAGAGGTGAAATAATCCTCCCACACCATTCTACAGTGTTTTAGGCTTGTTCTACAAAAAGATTCCAGGCTAGGGCCCAACCTAGGAGGTTTCCAGCTAGGGGGGTGCACTACCTTCGAGAGGTTGGTTCAATCTAGAGAAATGAGAAGGAATTTTTGAAAAGTAGCACCTAGGTTCTCTTCGTAGTGTCCCTGGAATTATTCTTTGTGTAATCTACCTGAAAATTTCCAACAATTTTTTTTTTGTATTGGGCGTTGATCTCTAATTTTTCGTTTATAAGTTCATTGGTAAGGGAAAGAATTATTCTTACTATCTGAATCTCGGCGAGGTAACTTAAGTTCTTATACTCACGCAATATTCCTTTTATATGAGTCTAGCTTATCATGCCTAGAAGACTTACCAGATTAATTCATGAAAAGACTCTAGTAATTACCTAAGGTTTCAAACCTGTTCATTCCTATACATAAAATTATACTTATAGTTTTAGACTTAGGACCTATAGTCCTACCCTCTCCCTAGACATAAGATTTCTATGTTCATGCACAAGCGTAAGTATTACATTTTTAACATAAGGTACTTACCCAATATAAAATCAAGGGGTCGGAACTATACTCTAGGGTTGCAAGTATGTGGTCTAACCACCGACACTTGACACTATTGTATAGTCGGGTTAAAAATAAAAGGATTTCTTTAACCAGTAATTGTGACAAGTAAAGGGGTAACCCCGTCCATTTACCTAAATGTGTTTGGGTAATGAGGTTGCAACTTAATCATTACTGAAACAAAGGGGGTACTGTAAGGCAACATTTGGAACACGCATTCTATCTAGTCGTGTCACAAAGGAGTTAAGTTAATTTCACATTTGTTGTATGGCAAGGGAGGGAAGGTGTAATTGTTATTAAGAGTTAAATCTTTGCACTTAGTCTTAAATGGAGGTCCTGTAGGTACGAGTTCTTTGCTGGCCCTTTCCGATCCCTCCTCCAATCAAAACATACCAACTCGGCCTCATCACGTGGCTTAACCACCCCCTGTACCGTTGGTATGAACTTGTCCTTTTAAAGGCTCCTCTTAGGGTTAAAAAAACTTTCTCTTGTCATTGTGAGACCCTCTGAATGGCTCTGCGTATCACTATCCTCAGCAGGCGACACTGTCGACTTGGGGTTGCTTCCCGGTGGTAGGCAGAGAAGTCTGTCTCTCTATGGTAAGGTTTTTAACTTGAAACAGTGATTTAATAATAGGGTTGTTTTTAAAACAAAACGTCACAGTGAAAGCTATGTTCTGCATTTCTTGTTGTATATATCTTCAAGTTAAAGTTTTCCCTTTATCGTTATCTATGGCAATTCTTTTGGATTTTGTGTTTCCTGAAGAAGTGATGATATTGAGGTCGTATAGTTTCTCGGTACCTCTGAAGGTCTCAGTACTCCACCGTAGTCTTTTTTTTGTATGGTTCTATACCTAGGTTTTTTTTTGTAACCTCTTACTATTGTGAGATTCCTTCCCGACCCTTTGATGGTGGAACTCCAGGCCTGATCTCAAAACCTTCTAGTGATTGTGTGAGGTTGTAATTGGGGTGAAAAGTATTCCTATGTGTATAGCATGATACAATGTTTGTTTTGTCTCCTTGATTTTCCAGAAGACAAGTTCTCCTTTCTGTGAGGTTCAAAACGATTAGTTGAATCATATGCATATACTATGTTTCCAAGGATGTTACATTTCTGCCTAGAACCATTTGAAAAATACCTTTGTGGTCTTGAATCTTTCCTCAATAGAAAACTACGGCCTAAAGTTTGAGTTTAAAGGGATTCTTACCATTATGATGGATCTGCGATTAGTGTGAGTCATTTGGGTTCAGTAATAGGTTATCTCTGTATTTACAGTTGGTGTAAAAGTACCTCGACTGTTTGATTCAGGAAATATTAAACCCAACACATAGCTACCATCTATGTATTACATGTACATTTGCATAGTGTCTTCCTTTATAAGAAATCGTTAGTATTGTTGAATAGATTTGTGGTTTAATACCCCACTAATGATGTGACCCCGTTGATGCGAGGTAGCCGTTAGGAATACCTGGACCATTTTCCCTCAGCTCAGAACATTTTGTCAACCAAGAAAGCAACAAGAGAAGGGCTCCAGGGCTCAATCATGAGTTAAGTATTAAATCGAGATTTCGTTTGCCTCCACTTATGATTCTATTGTAGCTTCTCATTATTTTATTCTCCTGTGTTTTTACTAATGATTATAATGGTGAATATTTCTTACACAGGGGTCAAATCCACGAGCTTCTGGAGGTTGGTCACTATCGTTCGCACAAAAGGTACTCGGATTCCATGCATAGTACCCAACAAGCTTAGCCTTTCAAGTTTACTAGCACTGAGGGCCAACACCCTGTCCTGTCTATGTCACTTATAAATAAATTTTGTCCCATTTCTTATATCGGTTGGTTAAGGGCATGCCCTATTTTATGTTGATACTTTAGTACTTGGAAAAGAACGCAAATCTTGCGCCTGGTTGGATTTGTAAAATAACATTAAAGGGGTTTAATCCGCAACCATTTATTTTCCTGTTTCCATATGGAATCAGAAATACTAGAGTAGCGAATTTCACTCCCAGCTATATAATGTTATGGTCCTTTGTAATATCTAGACAGTCATTCCTTTTTCTTAAGAAGTAATACAGTCATTATATATTGAGTTTATTTAGTTGTGAATATTTAAAAAAAGTAAATGAGCTTCGCACTTTTATTTTCTGAGTGTGTCATATTCCTTTTCCATTTTTGAACTAGTTTGTATTACAAAGCTTGATTCGTTTCCTAGAATATTTTGTCTATCTTTCTAGAATTTTTCTTATTACTAGTTATATAGTCATTTCCATTATAATTTTTGAATTGGTTTTGTATTACAAATCTCAATTCGTTTCCTGGAATATTCTATCTATCTTTCCAGATTTTTCTTATTACTAGTTATATAGTCATTTCTATTATAATTTCCAAACTAGTTTTGTATTACAAATCTCAATTTGTTTCCTGGAATATTCTGCCTATCTTTCCAGAATTTTCTTATTACTAGTTATACTGTCGTTTCCATTATAACTTCTATGCATGGTAGTATACAAATATTATAAAGTATTTATAGTCTAGTATCGTAATATGTGCACATGAAGGGATTGGTTCTACTATAAGTATGTTGTTGTATTCATACTTTTCGATTTCATTCATCATTATTACGTATTTGTAACTATACACAGGCAGACTTATTCATAGTATAATTTTAGCATTGGTAGAGGTTTAACCTATGTCTATTTCCATCCATTCGTAATTCAACTTATTGACAGTTACATAAATACAAATAAGAAGACTTATTTGAGCATAGATTTAAGTCTGGTAGGGGTATTCCATTGCCTGTTCCATCCATTTGTAATCTAATGCATAGTAAGAATTCACAAGCGATGATACTAGATATATATATAGGAATACCCTCTTTTAGACAATAGAACGATTCTTGAGTTAGGAAACATTTCAATGGAAATAATTCACCCAACAACATATATATTCATAATTGTCTTCCATATAGTCACATGAATATTTCATGAATTCCTATGCTAGTAGAGTTTCGTCCCAATTTGAGGTTTTGGTCTATACAGGTTGAAAAACAATACAAAGCTTGAATACATTGTCTACATATTCACTTATGATAGATCGACACTTCCATAATTCGTATTTGTTTCTGCTTGACTACTTTATATAAGATAAACCTATCCTTGCCACGATTTATATAATATATAGTGGCTTTGCCATGCAGTTTACTACTTACATTTTATTCCTACCATAGATAGATTACTCGAACGTTTTATCAGTCCATTCATTATAATAAAATAGCGGTGTTCCTATAACAGAAAGCTTGCTGTGATGATGTATATGCAGTTTTTTAATCAATAGGATTATCTCCACAAGTAATCTACAACAAATCTATAATTCCATCTAACACATATGGCAGTAATGTAATCATCTAAAATAGCAAACATATACAATCATTTCAATGAAACAAATACGATAAGGGGAAAGTGGAGAAAGATATCTGGATAAATGCTGGGATGAAAAAAGGAACAACCATGTTCCTCCCAACCTTAGAACAGGGTATTCAAATAACTTGTTCTGTTCACCCCCTATCTTGATCATGAATCCATGAGGGCTAACTCGGAACTCCAC
Source organism: Picea engelmannii (assembly GCA_009831015.1). Classification (NCBI taxonomy): domain Eukaryota; kingdom Viridiplantae; phylum Streptophyta; class Pinopsida; order Pinales; family Pinaceae; genus Picea; species Picea engelmannii. The sequence goes on from ML780785.1 coordinate 456,748, forward strand.
CTCAACAATTGCCTTTTAACTTCAACAATCTTCTCCTTGCCTCACACTCAACAAGTAGTGTTCATAATAGCAAGAAAACAATAATATTTTTCCCCAGCATACTCTTCCTTGCCTCACAATCAAAAAACAGTGTTCATAACAACAAGAGGTAATTCCTTTCCCACCATACTTGGCAGCGTCCTGCCTCCTCTCATATGCTATATATGCAAAGTCCTTTTTTCCTAGGTCTTTTTCCCCCTTCGGAATTTTTGCAGCTTTCCAAAACCATGATTTTCAGGGGTTTCCAATGGCCAAATTATCGATTTTCCACTTGTAACAATCAGCCATGGGTTAGTTCCAACATGTTCCCCACTCATGGAGTCATGGTCAGCTGATTTCAACATGGTTGTTCCATTTGTCCTCCAGCAATAAATATAAAATATTTTGTTTCATACAGGTTTCATAGTCAAATAGTTAGTTGGGTCAAATCAGATCTCTTCCCAACAGTCATAATCATTAATTACATTTAACCAAATTCGAAATATGGAATTTCCATAAATGGCAAAATTTTTCCAATTTCAAATTTACCAAAAACATAAATAATTTTCCCAAGAAATTTCACGTTCAAAAATAATTTATTTTTGGGGATGTTACATCCTTTTCCCCTTCAATAAAACATTGTCCTCAGTGTTCAATCCTTTCTTGGAATAGGATTGGATGACATTTCTATAAATTTCCCTCCAACTCCCAAGTGGCCTCCCTGGGCTAAAGTGCTTCCATTGCACTTTACCTAGGCGACGACTCTTGTTCCAAAGTACTGTTTCTCTCTGTTCTAGAATGCGCAGAGGTTCCGATTGGAACTCGCCTTGTGGTTCCATCTGTACAAAGTTCCAATCGATCATATGAGTCAGGTTATGAACATAATTCTTTAATAAATAAACATGAAATACATTATGAAATTTTAGATTGGCAGGACGTACAAGGTGATATGCCATGGGTCCAATTCGAGCTAAGATGTTGAAAGGACCACAAAACCTGGGTGCCAAATTGGCACAGTTCCCTATCTTTAGCAAACTTCTTCTGGTCTTGACTTTTGAAATAGACGTGATCTCTCATCTTAGCCGAAGTTGGTGACCATTGTTGTATGCAAAATCCACCATGTGTAGGTGGTATTCCCACTTGCTTGGTTCGTTCTTACATACATGCGTATGATTTGTTTTGTTCATTTAGTTTGCCCATCCATTTGTGGATGATAACTTGCACTAAAATTCAAGTTAGTATTTAACTTTGCAAACAATTCTTCCCAAAAAATAGATGTAAATTTTACGTCTCTATCTGAAATCACCATTTTAGGAATACCCTATAGTTTAAAAATTTATTTCATGAATCTTTCAACGATGTTAATAGTTTTAAAAGTAGACTTTCTAGGAATAAAGTATGCAGACTTACTAATTTTATCGATTACCACTATAATAGAATCATTCTGTCTATGATTTTTAGGCAAACCTGTAATAAAGTCCGGCGATATAGTCTCCTATTTCCATTCCGATACTGGAGAGGGTTGTAATAGGCTGGATGGATGTTGGTGTTCGGCTTTTACCTACTAACAATATTGACACTTAGCTAAGTATTCTGCTATTTATCCCTTCATATTCGGTCACATAAAACAATTTTGTAAGTGATGTTATTGTTTTTTGGTATCGTGGATGACCAGAATATGGTTTCTTATGCACTTCATCCAAAATTGTTAACTTTAATTCTGTCGAATCTGGTATGTATATTCTGTTTTTAAAATGTGGTAGATCATTTTTATCAATACTCAGTTCTATTTTGTCTGAATTTTTTTTTGTAGTCTTTTGTAATTCTGCCACTGTCTTAGTATCATTTTCGTCATTATTACCTGCAGTCTTTATCCTCAGTTCAAGGTCGCTTTCTTCCCTACTAACATTTATTTCAAACAACCCAAGAACTCTTATGTTTAAAGCATCAGCTACTTTATTTTCTTTCCCTTGGTATGTCTTACCTCAACGTCAAATTCGTAACGTCCATATTTTGTTCAAAAAGTCATTTTGCTTATGTCCCTATCTTTTAACCTATCTTGGTGATAACCAGATCATAAATCCAACTTCGAAAGATCTTTGCCCCACCCACTTGATTGAACAGATCATTTATCTTAGGTAAGGGGTACTTGCCCTTAATAGTCATTTTGTTTAATTGTCTATAATCAGTACATAGTCTTAGAGTACCGTCTTTGTTTTTCACAAAGTGGTCTGGTGCTCCCCATTGTGAAACACTCGGTTTAATATACTCTTTGTCCAATAATTCCTGTAGTTGAAATTTTTAGTTCTATCAATCCTGACAAACTCATTTGGTAAGGGGCTTTAGAGATAGGGCTTGAACTAGGTAGCAGGTCGATAGAACACTCTATCTCCCTTCTAGGGGTAATTCAGGTATTTCATCAAAAAACACGCCTCTGAAATCATGTAGGACAATGAAGTCCTCCAAGTCGAGTTTATCTTCTTTTCTAACAGGTTTGTTACTTGGATGGCGTAAACTTGACAACCCTTTCTCATGCATCTCTTTAATTGCATTGTTGAAACTTGTCTAACTGATATTGGGTTTTGTATAACTTGGGTTGTCCTAGTAATGTCATTTTCGTCGTTATACTTAAGTGTCTTTGCATAACAATCTAGTACTTCTTTTTTCTTTTCTAGCCAATCCATTTTGATAATCACATCATAAGATCCTAGTGGTAGAATGTTCATATTTGTTCTTATGTTTTGACCGTTTGAACTGAACTCGTAATTAGGAATAAAGTCAACCACTTTCCTTTTAGTTCTTGTTGCTAGTTGTACCAGCCATGATTTTGCATGTCTCATTTTCTTAAGTTTATTTGACTCTACCACACCAGGAGTGATATAACCAAACGTAGCTTCGGGATCAATTAAAATAGAAATACGAGTGTTATTGATTTTACCTTCTGTAACAACCCCCTTATTACGACGACCCAACTCTCGTAATTTTTTTTTTGTGTGTGTGCTTAAAGGTGTGTGTGCGCATGTACAAAGGAAACAATCAACGCATTCGACTCTGCATCGCCACCCGATGATGAACAAGATGCAACCATGATGAAAAAGACGACAAGGACGGGCGACAAGTAACTACATGCGTAAACGACGATCACACGACGATAAGTAGAACCGACTACCCGCCCGTCCTACCCTGCAATGGTTAGGACCTCCAAGACACATAATCAATGCCCAAGCCCAGGTTCCCATTGATTTTAAACATTTAAGGTCTCAGGGCTGGCGATTGTTCTAAGGAACATGGAGGTGTCTACATCCCGCCCAACATCATCAATACCAAAATGCTAAATCTACCAACATCAATGATTAACTAAGATTCGTTCTATCCTCCACATTCCATTTAGCCAAGGGTGAGAGTACTTCTTACTATTAACCATCTTACATTATCTTTAATTAACCAAGTAGTAATAATATAGCTCTAAATCACCCCATCATCATCAAAATTTATTGGCGCATTTAAATCAATCATTCTCTGTACCTGCTGCTAGGGTTGTTATTCCAATAATCAATGATAAACCTATAATGCAAGAAAACATTGGGATCCATTCTTCATTATTACATGGATTCCTATTGCGCATAAGTCTAAATCTAAAACTCAAATGGGGCCAAGGAGTCTAATTTGCACAATAGTATGATAATCATCATTCAACCATCTAAATATTGGAATACCAACACCTTACTTAACAACAATGTAATCACACATTTGACCACTGGCAATATTCACAAGGTAACTCACCCCTCATGTATTTACTGCCAACTCCATAATGGATACCAATTATATAAGAATTACTCAAAATCGTTATGACACAACCACTCTCTTTTTCTTATGGGATATCCTCTAAATTAATAAAATCTCCTGATAACAAATAAAAGGATAAGGTTAATAAACATCCAGATTAATAAAACATCCTAATGATATATAATGATATTGATATATTGTCATAAGCATAATTTAAATCTACAAATCATTATGCCACAACCTCTCTTTTTCTTATGGGATATCATCTAAAATAATAAAAATCTTGATAACATGATAAAAGGATAAGGTTATCAAACATCTAAATTAATAAAACATCCTAGTGATATATAATGACATGGATATATTTCCATAAGCATGACTTAAATCTAAAAATCATTATGCCACAACCTCTCTTTTTCTTATGGGATAAAATAATAACAATACTGCGTTTTAATATTACCCTTTATATATTGCATTTTATTTCTTATTTCCCCACTCCAGCTAGCCATATATTCGATGGCAAAAACAACAAGCTTGACTAACATATTACCTTTAATAATCAACAATGCCTCAAGGCGGTTAACCTAACACCATATCCAGGCATTTAATAACATTACCATCTGGCAATTAATTATAAGCCAACGGGGTGTTAGATAATTTAAGAAAAAACGAGACATTTAATACCATTTACTGCCAGGTAGAGGCAAGGACTCTGGGTAAGGGCAACCCGGTCATAAAAGCTGGCTTAATAGCTCGCTGTCCGAAAAAGTTGAGGAGAAGGAGAGCGTGGGTGACAGTCGGTGGTTTTAAGGGGATTCGAGCCCCTGAAGGAAACATTCGCCACGCAGCGAAGGGGCAGACAAGGGTAAGAGAAATGGCAGATCGCACGTGTTAAAAACGTGCAGAGGTAAATAAGCCAGACGAGGTAAAGTCTTAAAGGTTTTTACGTTGAACAGATACATCCTATTCTAAAGTTTCTCAGTGAAGGTTTACTAAATCCATTAACACAGAGTAATTTGAAAAGGTCTATCTTTCCTCGTGGAAATCGTGATAGCCACCGTCCACTCCCCATGTAACCAACGAATTTCGGGCCGACAAGGGCGTGAATGGTAACGGCAGCAAGAACAGTAACCACCGTCGCTGCTGTCCGAGGATAATTATCAATGAGTCAAGGGCCAGCGTGGTTCGGGATGGGGTAGGCGGTGCAAGCAAGTCCAGTGCTGCCCAAACGGATACAATCGCAGCCAGCACGCACGTCTAGAGACCAATCATACGATTTCTTCCATAACTCGTGGTTTTATTACACTGGGACGTCTGAGTTGATTGAAACTCGAAGTAAGTTGAGGCTTGGGGAAAAAGGAATGCAGAGTTTACGTAGCACACAATCTCTCTTCCGCCTATTTGCAGTGCAGTTAAGAAATTCCACTCAGGTTAGGTCTAGGTAGGAATTTGCTTGCTGAGGGACGGAAATGGAAAAAGAAAAGGGTTTCAAGAGCAGGAACGCTTCAGTAGAAACAACACTGTGTTGAGGAAGGTCGTGGTTGCTCATCGGGTTGAAGTCGTTGTTGTTAAGGGCCGAATGGGTTGCTGGTTCAAATCGAGTTCAATAACTTGTGAAAGAAATGCAGGTCGAAGGCTGAGTGTTGTGGCTAAATGGATAAGGAAAAGTCGTAGCCCAAGTTAGGATAAACACTAACCTACAAGGATTTAAGGGGGAGCAGCCGAAGTTAACGCTAGCAGAATGTTCCTAAGAATCGTCGGGTTTAGGCATTCAAACATTCACCGAAGATAAACAAAATTGTTAAGGCCGCGGAATTTACTCGTTAAAACCAGAAGTTGAGTGTTAATCATAAGCGAAATTGCTGCCCAAGAAGAGGGTGGAATCGCCGACAAGCAATGGCTAACCCTCTGCCAAAGGGCGGGTAAAATATTTGCCGGAATGGTTAATTTCAGTCACGAGAAATAAAAACAACTTTAAACCATTACAGACAACAATGGGTAGTACACCCAAGGCATTTCACACAATACTTGCAACCAGAAAGTTCTATCTAAAACTCCATCCAAGGATCATTATCTAAGGTATTGCAGATTGACAATGTAAGACTGATAATTATTTTCATTTACCCAATGTAGACTTCCACTTCCAGCCGTAGTTCATTTTTTTTTTAGAACGCACACAAACCTCCAGCCATAAACCATTTCAATCTAGTTCAGTTATAGTTTAATATTCAATTAAATAACCCACCCTTCAATCCATTTGCAAGAGAGGTGCTGATTCCAGCTTAAATATTAATGCATTTTACTCTACTAATTAAAAATCATACCTTGGCCTTATCGCTTGCTCCGGGTGTCGTCTGCGCGCTCCTTGATGCTCCCGCTCATCGACCATAGAGGACTCACCGATACCTCCCAGCCAAACACTAGGGGTACTCTGCTTCCCCCTCAGCCCCCCGAACCGCAAAGGGGCCACACACAATCCAGACAGTAGCCTAGCTTCCTAGCTCGCCCCCGAGGCTGAGCTACCACTCTAACACAACTGAGAACATCCCCAACTCCTCACAAGCAATCAGTCCAATTTGCCATTTTGGCAGCATAACAATCCTCAAAGCAGATCCCCATCTCTCTTTGCCCATCTCCTTTCTTTTATCCTCTTTTTGACCTAATCCCGTTAGGTTTTCCTCAAAAACCCTAAATCATCTTTCTTTTAAGTTTTCCCCCCCTTTTATTTATTTATTTATTTTTTATTTCTTTTTTGAAAACTCAATAAGGTAAATGCGCCTAAGCATCTTTTCAATATATATATTTTTTTTTAATTCCTATATATATATATATATATATATATGTATATATTTTTCTTTTAAACTCCCTTTAGTTAACTACTTAATTTCTTCTTTTCAAATTTACAACCACCTAAAATGAATTAATTTCTTAAATCTCTTTATTTTACCCTACACATTTTATGAAGACTCACATTAGCTTAAGGGGTTTTTTTTTTGTTCAATTTTATTATTAGCACCTGTATTGTTAATGCTTAGCTAGTAGGAAATGAAATTCTAATGTTATTTGAATTGTAGAGCTATTGTGAGATAGAATATAATGGCGTTGTTATTAGGAGATGGTTAAGTTTTGATTATTATGTTAGGGCGAAGTAGTAGTACCTTCACTAAAAAGACAAATTATCAAGCTTATTACCGGGAATGAGGAAAGGCCTTATGTACGCAATTAAGTAAGGAATTACTTTATGAATTAAATTAACGGAGGAATTGTTTTATGTATTTAATTAAGGAAGGAAACTCCTTGGTTTAGGTGGAGGTTGCAAATCATAGAGGGAATGAATATATAATGTATAGTCTTGAATTATGTTTTTTTTTTTTTTTGACAAAGGGCTCAAATTCTGAACTGGCGATGCCTGGTTAGAGGAATTGTTTAAGGGTTTATTCAGGTGTTGATGACTTAGGGCTATTTAGGCTGACTCCTTCATCCACATTATTGCGATGTGCCCTTCAGGATTCACCACATGCTCCAAGGGTGCCACTCGCCTCTTGAATTTCTTTTGTGCGACGTGCCCTTCAGGATGCACCACGTACTCCAAGGGTGCCACTCGCCAACTGAGTTTCTTTTGTGCGGCGTGCCCTTCAGGAAGCATCACGTGCTCCAAGGGTGCCACTCGCCAACTGGAATGATTGGTAGACATCTATAACCCCTGGAGTCAATACTCCACCAGATGAACTTGTGGGAGACTAAGGGTTCTAAGGAATAAGGCCCCCCCTTATTGCGCGTCCCTTAGAATCATCGTGAGAGACTGTCGCAGTCTGCCCTCACGGCATCGTGGATCCTCTCGAACTAGGTAATCGTTAACCTACAGTTCGGGCCATGGCGGCAGTGCTAGCAGGTGGTGGCAGGGCTGTTGTCCACCCCTCTCCCTCAACCTCTCTGCAAATCGTGTGTGGCCCCTTTACTCCATATGTGAGTCTGGTCGGCAAGCTATCGTCAGCCTGCATCATCACAATCATGTCAGAAATGTCAACATCAAATCATCAAATCAATGAAACATCATAGTAAATATATCAACCCAAAAGCACACTGCCTGACTCAATCCGGAGTCCAAGGGGGTTCTACCGATGCCTCTGCATCCTCAAGGTCAAAAACCCTGCACACTCAATAAAACAGAGTCAGCAGCATCTCTGTCAATCAAAACTAGTAAAACATCATGTCGTATGTCAATTGCATCATAATAAAGTATAAATGGTTTAACATCACAACAGTCCAGATCACTTGCGAGAAAGTGTCCTCAAAAATAAGTTTTCTCAGTGTGCCAGAGCGGGATGTTACACCTTCAACTTCCACCACAGAGGACTGATGGTTAGCTTGCTGACCATTTATGGCTTCATTTATTCGATGCAAGCTTCTGCCCACATTCCCCACTGTCGAGGCTTCCTGCAAATTATGTACAACAGTTCTATTTGTTGAATTTAAACGTGGACATATCCTCCTTAGATGGGGTTCTCCACATTCCCATCATTTTAATGGTTTACCGCCTCCTTGTGTGCTCGGATGGTTGGAGTGAAAATATTTCCTTTGAAATTTTTTTGTTGCATTCCTATAAGGGGATGGTTGGTATCCTTTCTTTTGTTCGTTCATTCGGTCATGTTTCTTGTCTTTCCAAGCCTTGGGAAGTTTTGTTCGTTGTTTATATTGGTCATAACACATTCGGGCTTTTTTGAATACTTCACTCAGGGACTTGGGATTATCAAATTCGATTTTATCCTTGTAGGACTATGGTAAATAGATTAGGAACCGTTGGATTTTCACTTTATCCTCCCAGATATAAGGTACGAACCTTAGCAATTCAAGGAATTTATTTATCAGATCTTCCATAGATATTTGACCAAGACATAACTCATAAAATGCTTTCGTTTTTCTTTCATAGTAGCTTTCAAATAGGTATTTTTTCTTAAAGTATTTCTTAAAGTCAAACCATTCCATCTGTTTCTCCTTTAGACCCTTGGGCAATTTCAGATCTTTTCACCAAATGTTGGCTTTTCCTTTCAGATTGTAAATGGCCATTCTGACCTTCATATTGTTGGAATAGTCGTATATCTGGAAATATTTTTTTTTTTTTATGTTTAATATCCATGCTTTAGCTTCTTCCTCTGTTCTGGATTCCCCATCAAAGGGTGTTGGTTTGATTTTCTTAAATCCTCCGTCAAGGTGGTCTACCTATTTTTTTTTTCTGACAGTTTTTGTTTTATCTTCACCTGAAGGTGTACCTTCAGATGAGCTATCCCCTCTTTCTTCTTTAGGACCAGAATTCTTGGAGGCGTTTTTACTGACCTCTTCTTCCAGGTTTTCATCCTTTGGGGATTTATTTGTCACTATACTTCGTAATAAGACTTCATTTATTTTCTTCTTTTCTTGTTGTGCCTCCTTGAGTTTATCATTATCTTCTTTGAAAACCTGTAGCTCAATAATAATATTCCTCATCATTTCCATAACTTCAATAGGTGAGCTTCAGTCACCATTCTTTCTTGGATCTTTAGGAGGTCTTTGTTTAGGATTTCCACCAAGTCTGATTTCTACGTCATCTTGCCTGCCATCATTAACACGAAATAGAAAAGGCTTTCTATTTGTAACAATAATATTTTATTAGTTTTTACATAAAAAAAAATATATTCTAAGTAAATAAGGTGGCCCTGTTCAAGGTCCAAGTGTTGTAACCTTTGCTCTGATACCATATGTAATATACCTCAAAATTTCCAACAAGTGTTTTTTTGTATTGGGCATTGATCTCTAATTTTTCGTTTATAAGTTCGTTGGTAAGGGAAAGACTTATTCTTTTTGTTTGAATCTCGATGAGGTAACTTAAGTTCTTCTACTCACGCGATATTCCTTTTATATGAGTCTAGCTTATTATTCCTAGAAGACTTACCAGATTAATTCACAAAAAGACTCTAGTAATTACCTAACGTTTCAAACCTGTTCATTCCTATACAAAAAGTATACTTATAGTTTTAGACTTAGGACCTATAGTCCTACTCTCTCCCTAAATAGAAGATTTCTATGTTCGCTCACAAGCCTAAGTATTACATTTGTAACATAAGGTACTTACCCGATATAAAATCAAGTGGTCGGGACTATACTCCAGGGTTGCAAGTATGTGGTCTAACCACCGACACTTGACACTATTGTATAGTCGGGTTAAAAATAAAAGGATTTCTTTAACCAATAATCATGACTAGTAAAGGGTTAACCTCGTCCATTTACCTAAACATGCTCAGGTAATGAGGTCCCAACTTCATCTTTACTGAAATAGAGGGGGTACTGTAAGGCAACAGTTGGAACATGCATCATATCCAGTCGTGTCACGAAGGAGTTAAGTTAACTGCGCATTTGTTGTATGTCAAGGGAGGGAAGGTGTAATTGTCAGTAAGAGTTAAATCTCCGCACTTAGTCTTAAATGGAGGTCCTAAGGTACGATTTCTTTGTTGGCCCTTTCTGATCCCTCCTCCAGTCAAAACTTACCAACTTGGCCCCATCACGTGACCCGACCAACCCATATACCTTTGGTATTAACTTGGCCCAGTAAAGACTCCTCTTAGGGTTAAACAAACTTTCTCGTGTCATTGTGAGACCCTATGAATGGCTCTGTGTATCACTATCCTCAGCAGGCGACAATGTCGACTTGGGGTCGCTTCCCGGTGGTAGGCAGAGAAGTTTGTCTCTCTCTGGAAAGGTTTATAGCTTGAAACAATGATTTAATAATAGGGTTGTTTTTAAAACAAAACGTCACAGTGAAAACAATGTTCTATATTTCCTGTTGTATATATCTTCATGTTAAAGTTTTCCCTTTATCGTTATCTGTGTCGATTCTTTTGGATTTTCCTTTTCCTGAAGAAGTGATGATATTGAGGTCATATAGTTTCTCAATACCTTTGAAGGTCTCGGTACTCCACTGTAGTCTTTTTTTTTGTATGGTTCTATACCTAGGTTGTTTTTTGTTTTTTGTAACCTCTTACTATTGTGAGATTCCTTCCCATCCCTATGATGGTGGAACTCGAGGCCCGATCTCAAAACATTCTAGAAATTGTGCAAGGTTGTAATTGGGGCGAAAACTCTTCATGTGTGTATAGAATGATACAATGTTTTTTTTGTCTTCTTGATTCTCCAAAAGACAAGTTCACCTTTCTGTGAGGTTCAAAACCATTAGCTGAATCATATGCATATACTGTGTTTTCCAAGACTATTACATTTTCGCCCGGCACCATTTGAAAAATACCTCTGTGGTCTAGAATCTTTCCTTAATAGAAAACTATGGCCTAAAGTTTGAGTTTAAAGGGATTCTTTCCATTATCATGGCTCTGTGATTAGTGTGAGTCATTTGGGTTCAGTAATAGGTTATCTCTCAATTTACAGTTGGTGTAAAAGTACCCGGACTATTTGATTTAGGAAATATTAAACTCAACACATAGCTACAATCTTTGTATTACATGTATGTTTGCATAGTGTCTTCAGTCTATATGTATAACATGTTTTACATAGTTTTTAAGTTGAATCGTTAGTATTGTTGAATATTCCTTATAAGAAATAGATTTGTGGTTTAATACCCCACTAATTATGGGACCCTGTTGATGCGAGGTACCCGTCAGGAATAGTTGCACCATTTTCCCTCGAATCAGGACATTTTATCAACCAAGAATGTGACAAGAACAAGGCTCCAGGCCTCAGTCATGAGTTAAGTATTAAATCGAGATTTCGTTTGCCTCCACTTATGATTCTGTTGTAGCCTCTCATTATTTTATTCTCGTTTGTTTTTACTAATGATTATAATGGTGAATCTTTCTTACAGAGGTGTCAACTCCACGAGCTTCTGGAGGTCGGTCACTATCGTTTGTGCAAAAGGTACTCGGGTTCCATGCACATTAGCCATCAAGCTTAGCCTTTTGAGTTTACTAGCACTGAGGGCCAACACCCTGTCCCATCCATGTCACTTATAAAGAAATTTTGTCCCATTTCTTATATCAGTTGGTTAAGGGTATGCCGTATTTTATGTTGATACTTCAGTACTTGGAAAATAACACAAAGATTTCACCTGGTTGGATTTGTAAAATAACATTAAAGGGGTTTAATCCTTGATCATTTATTTTCTTTTTTCCCTGTGGAATTGGAAATACTACAGTATCGAATTTTACTCCCAGCTATACAATGTTATGGTCCTTTGTAATATCTAGACAACCATTCCTTTTTCTTAAGAACTAATACAATCATTATATATTGAGCTTATTCAGCTGTGAATATTTAGAAAAAGTAAATGAGCTTTGCACTTTTATTTTCTGAGTGCGTCATATTCCTTTTCCATTTCTGAACTGGTTTGTATTGTAGATCTCGATTCAATTCCTAGAATATTTTGTCTATCTTTTCAGAATTTTTCTTATTACTAGTTATACAGTCATTTCCATTATAATTTCTGAACTGGTTTTGTATTACAAATATCAAGTCGTTTCCTGGAATATTCTGTCTATCTTTCCAGAATTTTCTTATTACTAGTTATACAGTCATTTCTATTATAATTTCCGAACTGGTTATGTATTACAAATCTCAATTCGTTTCCTGGAATATTCTGTCTATCTTTCCAGAATTTTCTTATTACTAGTTATACAGTCATTTCCATTATAACTTCTACGCATGGTAGTATAGCAATATTATAAAGTCTTTATAGTCTAGTACCATAATATGTGCGCATGAAGGGATTGGTTCTACTATAAGTATGTTGTTTTATTCACACTTTCCGATTTCATTCATCATTATTACGTATTTATAACTATACACAGGCAGACTTATTCAGAGTATAATTTTAGCATTGGTAGAGGTTTAACCTATGTCTATTTCCATCCATTCGTAATTAGACTTATTGACATTACATAAATACAAATAAGAAGACTTATTTGAGCATAGATTTAAGTCTGGTAGGGGTATTCCATTGCCTATTCCATCCATTTGTAATCTAATGCATAGTAAGAATTCACAAGAAATGATACTAGATATATATATAGGAATACCCTCTTTTAGACAATAGAACGATTCTTGAGTTAGGAATGATTTAAATGGAAATAATTCACCCAAAAACATATATATTCGTAATTGTCTTCCATATAGTCACATGAATATTTCATGAATTCCTATGCTAGTAGAGTTTCATCCCGATTTGAGGTTTTGGTCTATACAGGTTGAAAAACAGTACAAAACTTGAATACATTGTCTGCATATGCACTTATGATAGATCGAAACTTCTAGAATTTGTATTTGTTTCTTCTTGATTACTTTATATAAGATAACCCTGTCCTTGCCACGATTTATATAATATATAGTGGCTTTGCGACGCAGTTTACTACTTACATTTTATTACTACCATAGATAGATTACTCGTATGTTTTATCAGTCCGTTCATTATAATAAAATGGTGTTGTTCCTATAACAAAAATCTTGTTGTGATGTTGTAGATGCAATTTTTGAATCAACAGAATTATTTCCACAAGTAATCTACAACAAATCTATAATTCCATCTAACACATATGGCAGTAAGGTAATCATCTAAAATAGAAAACATATACAATCATTTCAGTGACACAAATACGATAAGGGGAAAGTGGAGAAACATATATGGATAAATGTTGGGACGACAAAAGGAACAAACATGTTCCTCCCAACCTTAGAACAGGGCAGTCAAATCACTTGTCCTGTTCGCCCCCTATCCTAACCATGAATCCATGAGGGATAACTCAGAACTCCTCCTCAACAATTTCCTTTCAACTTCAACAATCTTCTCCTTGCCTCACACTCAGCAAGTAGTGTTCATAATAACAAGAAAACAATAATATTTTTCCCGAGCATACTCTTCCTTGCCTCAGACTCTGAAAATAGTGTTCATAACAACAAGAGGTAATTCATTTCCCAACATACTTGGCAGCGTCCTGCCTCCTCTCATATGGTATATATGCAAAGTCCTTTTTGCCTAGGTCTTTTTCCCCCTTGGGAATTTTCACAGCATTCCAAATCCTTGATTTTCAGTGACTTCCAATGGCCAAATTCTCGATTTTCCACTTGTAACAGTCAGCCCTGGAGTAGTTCCAACATGTTCCCCACTCATGGAGTCATGGTCAGTTGATTTCAACATGGATGCTCCATTTGTCCTCCAACAATAAATATAAAATATTATATTTCATACAAGTGTCATAGTCAAATAGTTAGTTGGGTCAAATCAGATCTCTGCCCAACAGTCATAATCATTAATTACATTTAACCAAATTCGAAATTTGGAATTTCCATAAATGGAAATTTTTTTCCAATTTCAAATTTACCAAAAACGAAAATAATTTTCCTAAGAAATTTCACGTTCAAAAATAATTTATTTTGGGGGATGTTACACTTCGTCTATTCCGGATAATTTTATCCTTGTAGTTTATTTCTAGAAGCTTGGCACAAATTGGAGAAGAGAAGGGCGCATTGCAGAAAGTGGTTTTCAGTGTTTGGCGGCTTAGATAAGCATAGATTGATTTGAGACTTCACCTTCTTGGTAGCATTGGCCCAATCTACAATCTAGTAGATTTTGGTAGTATTTGGAGGTTCCTAGAGGGGAGAACAAATTCTCCTTCACTTTATCAAACTAGGAGGGTGTAATCCATTTGAGGGGTTTCCTAGATGGAGGAGAAGAACTTCTCATATCAGCTTGATACTTGGACTGGTGATTTCTATCAGCCCAATCTACATTTCGAGATATTTGGAGGGATTTGAAGGCCAGGAAAGGGAGGGCTGAAAATTTAGGGTTTGGAAACATCTAAAGTAGGGCGTAACTCTTCCAGTTGGAGGGGTTTTGCAGAGTATTGACAGGGTATTCTTATCCTTAGTCTTAGATGGTTGTTGGTGGCCTTTGGAGGCTTGGATATCTTCTCAAACAACCGTTGGGAGGAATTTATCTTGTATTTCTGATTATTGTATTGGTTGGAAACCCATTTTGATATTATTGGTCTTTCTTCTAGATCTGCAGATCTATTGTATATGGGATCTCCTTACTATCTAAATAAAGGTCAGATATGACATTGTTGGTTCTCTATTGGTGTTATTTATATATCTTGTCTTGTTTATGATTTCATGCTTCGTATATATTACTAAATCAATATTAAGTAATCCATAATGCACATCTTCATGGGAACACATGCAAACACATAAACAAACATAGAAAACAATGAACAATTAGTGTTCTAAGAAAGAAAAAAAATTGGCTCATGAGCATTACAGTGGTATCAAATAATTGATACTCCCAGCTAGTGTGGATTAGTGCATGAAGAAGTTCAGTGGAATTTACATGGGCATACATAGGAATCATATGGCTAAGACAGAGGCAGAAATGGAAGGATCAGGTAAAGACAATGAGCCACAGATTTTGGCAGGGTTCGCCAAGGAGTTGCAACATTCCATAAACTTAACACAGAGAACCCTTATGAATCATATACAAGAGAACTAGGAAACAATACACAGGGGACAGGTGGAAATGACAGAGACTCTGAGAAAATTGAATGAAAGATAGGAGAGGTTGTCGCAACTCCTATTGCAAATGACTCATGTAGGGAAGGGTCCAAAAGTTTATTCCAATAGAGACGCTAATGGATTTTATGGAGGTAATAGACCTCAATATGATCACATACCCCATTATCACAATGAGGTACAAAGCTATGGATGAGGTGCAACCCAGAGGAAAACACATAGTATGATTACCCCTAGGCCCTATATACCTACATTCTTGGATAATCATCCACAACACAATTATGATGATGATATTGAGGAAACTTTTGAGAAGTATCCTAGGGAGTATCATGCCTTAAGTGCAATATTTCAAAGGAAAGTCACTCTAGATCAATATTGTGGGATCAAATTTCGGGGTAAAATGAAACAATATCAAAGGCCCAACTATGAGCTGGATCATAGGGAAGGTAATATAGAAATCCCTTATTTTGATGTATCCACTAAGGCGAATGCACAAGCATGGGTGCAAAAGTTGGATACATGCCTACAACTTAACCCCATGAGAGAGATGGATGACATCAAATTTTCCACCATGTACATGGATAGAAAGGCTCATGATTGGTGGTACCATGAGTTGACCACATTGGGTCACAATCATATTACGTCATACACAGATTTCACACAGAGGCTCATTGATAGATTTGACCAGAGGGACCCAGATCTACGTTTTAGGGAGCTCACATAGATCAGATAGGCAGGATCACTGGAGGATTACATGGAAGAGTTCCAAAGGCTATTAGTGATGGTACATGATGTGTCTCAAGCGAGACTTATGATGCTTTTCACGGAAGGGTTGATTGAACTCTTGAGGGTTTGGGTCAAGGATTTTAAGCCTACCAACTTGCATGATTCCATTTGGAAAACCAGATACTTAGGATCGACAAAAAATACAAGATTCACCTCTAGACCTCCCAATCAAGGGGGGAGAGATCAAAGGCCTCATGTGAACCAAGAAGGGAGATACCCCAGGGGGTTTGACCAAGAAAGGGGTAGGATGGATGAGCCCACTAGGAGGAAATTGAGGCTTACATAGAAAAGTTCCATAGGCTATTAGTGATGGTACAAGATGTGTCTCAAGAGAGACTTATGATGCTCTTCACAGAAGGGTTGATGTAACCCTCGAGGGGTTGGGTTAAGTATTTTAAGCCTACCAACTTGCATGATTCCATTTAGAAAACCAGAGACTTAGGATCGACCACAAATACAATATTCACCCCTAGACCTCCCAATCAATGGGGTAGAGATCAAAGGCCTCCTATGAACCAAGAAGGGAGAGACCCAAATGGGTTTGACTAAGGAAGGGGTAGGATGGATGAGCCCACTAGGAGGAAATCGAGGAGGAAATATTTGTGCTTCATCTACAAGGAACCATGGGACCCAACACAGAAGTGCATGGGTAAGGGAAAATCCCACTACATTGAGGTTATTTTAGATGATGAGGAGAATCAAGATTTCATCCACCTTCAGAACATGGAGGCCAAGAACCTAGGACATGAAGAAGAGGAAGATGCAAGTCACGACCTTACAACAGATGGGAAGGTGACAATTGTATCCATTAGCAGGGTACCTAAATTCAACACCGTCAGGATGAGTGGAGTGATACAAGGAAAAAAGTTCTCAGATCTCATTTATGGAGGTGCCTCACACAACTTCATTGAATCATCCCTACAACAAATAAGGAACATATTGATAGTGGATTTTGAGGGATTTCGTGTGGAGGTAGCAAGCGGGTGCACCATGCCCTATGACGGGTACATTTCGGGAATGAAACTTACTGTGGGAAGGCAAGAATTAGCACAAGATTTATATGTTATGGACCTTCCAGACACCACCATCATCGCAGGAGTAGAGTGGCTTGGTACATTGGGGCCAATCACCACCAATTACAAAACCATGGAAATGTCTTTCATAGAAGAAATTGGGAAAAAGGTGGTTCTTGAGAGTATGACAGGCAACACACCAAGGGTGGTGATAGCCAAAGACATGAAGGCCATATTCAGGAGAGAAGACATCGTTTATGTGGAAGAATGTAAAATATCAGTCAGAGAAGACAAGAAAGGGCACATACACTATGCACTAAAGATCAAGAATATCATGGATAGTCACAACAAGGTATTTGAACCTATACCACCAAGGGAACCACCAGATAGGGGGTTTGAGCACATAATAGAGTTGGAGAAGGGTGCAAAAACTACCATCACCACTCCCTACAGGAATCCCAAGAAATAAAAAGACGAAATTGAGAAGGAAATTAAGGAGTTTCTAGATATGAGCCACATTAGGCCAAGTTTCAATCCCTTTGCATCTTCGTTAATTATAGTAAAAAAGAAAGATGGGACAATGCACATGTGTATTGACTACATGGCTCTAAACAAGAAGACAATAAAAAATAGATACCCCATCCCAATGATTGATGAGCTATTGTATGAGCTCCATGGGACAATATATTTCACAAAGATTGACTTGCGCTCCAACTATCATCATATAAAAATGAGGGAGCAAGATATATCCAAGACTACTTTCTGGTGTCACTATGGTCACTATGAGTTTTTATTCATGACTTTTGGGATAACTAATGCACCAAACAACTTCCATTCATGCATGAATCATTTGTTCAACAAACAAATAAGGAAGTTATTATTAGTCTTCTTTGATGATTTATTGATCTATAGAAAAACTTGGGAGGAAAACCTTCAACATGTGGAATAGATTTTGGCTCTCATGGAGGATGAATATTTATATCCTAAGGATTCCAAATGTGAATCTTTGATTACAAAGGTCCTTTATCTAGGACAAATCATTGGAGTAAAGGGGGTACAGGTACACCA
Source organism: Picea engelmannii (assembly GCA_009831015.1). Taxonomy (NCBI): domain Eukaryota; kingdom Viridiplantae; phylum Streptophyta; class Pinopsida; order Pinales; family Pinaceae; genus Picea; species Picea engelmannii. The sequence goes on from ML780785.1 coordinate 474,957, forward strand.
AGAAAATATACAAGTTATCCTTGACTAACTCACACCTAGGACCCTCACAGAGTTGAAGGAGTGTTTAGGCATCTGTTTCTATTAAAGGAGGTTTGTCAAAGGTTTTTCTCAAATTTTCCCACATTTGACTGATTTGACCAATAAGGGGGCATTCAAATGGACCCCAGAAGCACAACCACCTTTGAAAAAATGAATACAAGGATGAGTACATGCTCGGTATTGGCCCTACCAGACTTCGCACAACCCTTCATAGTAAAGTGTGATGCTTTAGGGGAAGGCATTGGAGCAATACTTATGCAGAACAAGAACCCTATTGTCTATGAAATACAAATGTTGAGAGGTCTTGAGATCCTCTACACCATCTATGAAAAAAAAATGTTAGCCATCATGCATGCATTGGCTAAGTTTAGGAAGTATTTAGTTGGGAAAAATTTCGTAGTGAGGACAGATCACAACAGCCTCAAGTACTTCCTATATTAGAAGGACTTGAATGAAAGGAAACAAAAGTGGGTGAGAAAAATCTAGGCATATGACTTTTACATAGAATTCGTCAAAGGGAAAAATAACATGGTAGTAGATTATTTATCCAGAAGACCATCAGTTTATGCCATGACCAATATTTCAGTGGATTGGAAGGCCCACCCCTTGGTGTAATATTCAAAGAACAAATTTTCTTGTGAAGTAATGGATGGACAGGTGTTAGATGACAATTTCATAATTATGGATGATATCATTTACTACAAGGGCCGAATTTTCTTGGTTCCTGAATTAGCCTTCAAGGACAAGGTGTTACAGGCATGCCATGATTCACTAGTACCAGGCCATCAAGGGTTCATCAAGACATACAGGCAGATATGGGAGAGGTTTTCTTGGAAGGTTTTAAAAGAATATGTGATGAGCCACATCAAGAAGTGCAACACTTGCCAGGCCAATAAATATGAACAAACTCATCCAGCAGGACTACTAAAACCACTTCCCATTCTGGAGCACAAGTGGAAAATCATATCATTGGATTTCATCATAGGGTTGCCCAAGGTTCATGGAAAAGACTGCATTTTCATAGTGTTGGACAGGTTTACGAAATTTGCACATTTTGTTTCCATTGCCATAGATTTCAGTGTCACATAGGTTGCATACCTATTCTTCAAGGAAGTTTTCAGATTGCATGGTCTACCCAAAACCATAGTGAGTGATATGGATAACATGTTCATGAGCACTTTCTGGCAGGAGCTCTTGAGGCTAGTGGGTATGGCCCTGACACCTAGTACTAGTTATAACCCTCAAATGGATGGCCAGACAAAGATAGTCAACAAATGGGTTGAAAGCTACCTCAGGAACTACGTGGTAGGGAAATAGAAAGCATGGGTCAAATGGCTTCACTTGGGGAAATATTGTTACAAAACCACTCATAATATGTCCATTGGTATGCCACCATTTAAGGCCTTATAAAAATATGATTGTCTCTCATTTGTAGAGATTTCTTTTGGTGACATCAGAGCACCCATGGTTCAAGAATGGATTTAGCAGACTCATGACATCCTTAGAGAATTAAAGGGCTACCTACAGAGGGAACAAAAACAACCTAAGGTAAATGCAGACAAGCACAAAGTTGAGTGCACCTTTGAGGTCAGTGACTTGGTTTACTTGAGGATCCAACCATATAGACAGGCATCCATTAAGAGAAGTGGATCAGAGAAGATCCAACCTCATTTCTTTGGTCCATACAGAGTCAACATGAGGGTAGGAGTCATGGAATATGAGTTGGATCTACCACAGGGAAGCAAAATAAATAATGTCTTTCATGTTTCGTGTTTGAAGAGGGCCATCAACAAGCATATCACTCTTATCGAGGAACTACCACCTATGGATGAAGAAGGACAATTGGTACTCATACAGGAGGATATACTTGAATTCAGGGAGAGAAGTATGAGGAAAATAATCATTAGAGAATATCTGGTTAACTGGAAGAATCTGTCTATGGAGGATGCCACTTGGGAAGGGGAGACGTTGATCCAGGAGATAGGTTCATAATTTCTCATGGGTAAGTAATTTCTAGTAGGGGATATCGTAATGTCCCCTACCTCTTGATTTATAGGGTTGGAGAGACTCAGTAGTATAACTTTCCCCACTAAACTATAGTCTCAGGAATATGGGGGAAAAAGTCAAGCAGAAAACATAATATTCTAAAGTTAAGTTGACTTTGTGTGAAAAATGGTAACTCGACGAAGGAAAATAAAATATGAGTTAGGTTAAGAGTTAACCCTAGGGTTTAACTAACTCAATGGAGGAATAGATTGGATATATAAAGGAAAAGGAATGGTTCACTCCTTATTCATTCTGGATTATTATCTTATTTTCATTGGAGCTCTCGAGCATAATCGGTTTTGAGGCTTTTGAGTCTAAAACCCTCGAGATCAAATCAGTGGTGAAATATCCCACCTTTCTTGATCCAGGATTGGTCCTAGAGGTGAAATAATCCTCCCACACCATTCTAAAATGTTGCAGGCTTGTTCTACAGGCAAATTTCAGGCTAGGGCACAACCTAGGGGGTTTCTAGCTAGGGGGGCGCACCACCTTGGAGAGATTGGTTCGATCTCTAGAAAGGAAAAGGAATTTTGGAAAAGTAGCACCTAGGATCTCTTCGTAGGGTCCCTAACATCATTCTTGGTATATTTAAGAGAAATTTAACCTTGTAGTTTATTTCTGGAAGCTTGGCACAAATTGGAGAAGAGAAGGGCGCATTGCAAAAAGTGGTTTTCAGTGTTTGGTGGCTCATATCATCATATATTAATTTTAGACTTAACCTTATTGGTATCATTGTCCCGATCTACATTCTGGTATATTTTTGTGGTATTTGGAGGGTCCTAGAGGGGATTACCAATTCTCCTTGACTTTATCAAACTAGGAGGGTGAAATCCATTTGAGGGGTTGCCTAGTTGGAGGAGAAGAACTTCTCATATCAGCTCAATACTTGGATTGATGATTTTTATCAGCCCGATCTACATTCTAGGAGAATTTGGAGGGATTTGGAGGCTAGTAAAGGGAGGGTCAAAACTTGAGGGTTTGGCTACATCTAGAGCAGGGCGTAACTCTTCTAGTTGGAGGGGTTTTGTAGAGTATTGTTAGGGTCTTCTTATATTTAGTCTTAGCTAGTTTCTGGTGGCCTTTGGAGGCTTGGATCTCTTCTTAGACAACCATTAGGAGGAATTTATATTGTATTTCTTATTATTGTATCGATTGGTAGCCCATTTTGATATTAGGGGGGCTTTCTTCTAGATCTACAAATATCTTGTATACATAATCTCCTTACTATCTAAATAAAGGTCATATATGATATTGTTGGTTTTCTACTGGTGTTATTTATATATATTTTCTTGTTTATGGTTTTATTTTTCAGATCTATTGCTAAATCAATATTAAGTAATCCATAATGCACATCTTCATGGGAACACCTGCAAACACATAAACAAATATAGAAATCAGTGAAGAGTTAGTGTTCTAAGCAAAAAAAAAAAACATCTCAGGAACATTACAATCATGTTTAACCATGGATTCATTGTCTGCCATAGTCAACCGTAGTCTATCATAGTTAAGCATGGTCATGGTCGACATGGTCATCCATAGTCAACCATTTCATAAAAAATTCATTGTTATTTATGTTGACGTTTTTATTTAGAAAACTACTAATCCTCTTCATGCATAGTCATGGTCAACTATAGTCAACCATAGTCAACCATAGTCAAGATCACGATCAACAATAGTCATGGTTAAGGTCAACCATGATCAATGTCAACCATAATCACGGTCAACGATGTTCATGGCCTACCCTGGTCAACTATGGTCAACAACTGTTAACCATGGTCAACCATTGTCAATCAACGTCAACATTAGTGAAGGTCATGCGTACTATGCTTTAAAAATATTGTATTATTACTTTGTTAATGTATCATTACTTTATTAATCTATTAATTTATTATTATTTTATTAATATATAAATATTTTATTATGTATTAATAATTCCATGTAATATTTTAATGTATTCATGTAAAAAACGTATTATTAATGCATTTTTACTTTATTAATGCATTATTGCTTTAATATATTTTTCTATACTTTAATACTTTATTAATGTATGAATGCTTTATTAAAAAGATTAGTTAATAATATTTTATTAATATATTATTTTTTTAATTAATAATATTTGATTAATGTATTAATTAATTAACTAATACTTTAAAGGATTATTGTAATAATGTATTTTTATTGTATTAATACTTTAATAATGCATTTATAATGTATTACTTTATTAGTGTATTCATATTTTTCTAATGTTTTAATGTTATACTTTATTAATGTATTACTACTTTAATAATGTAAATTAATAATTTAATTTATACATTACATTAACACATTAATGTATCATTACATTATTAATGTATCAATCAATTAGTCAATATATACTTTAATGTATTAATACATTATTAATGTATTACTAGTTTAATATGTTATGTTATACATTAATGTAATAGTATTTTAATAATACATTACAGTAATGTAATAATAATATATTACTAAATATCTTAAGGTCAATGTATTACCACTTTATTAATTCAAGTATGTATATTTTCATAGTTCCTTATAATGTTGATTGTAATTATGGAAATAAATTGTCTATGAAGTTTTAGAAACATTCAATGTTTTTAGTGGACACTCCACTCATCATACTTATTACTTCAATAGTCCCTCATGATGGGTGAACTACCCATTAGAAACACCTTGAATGTTTCAATGGAAATATATCAACTACTTTTATAAAGTGGTTTTTGTTAGTTGTAATACACTCAAACTTAAGTACATAAATATAACAATATTTTTAGAATCAAATTCCTCTAATCATATAATACATAACACATGTTTTGAATCCATATAATTGAATTGAAAAATATGATGGATGAAATATATTGGATTTATATTAGTACATTGCACTGTAAGTCTTCCATAATTGTTGGTTTTGTATTGATTTCTATAAGTTTGTACTTTTAATCATATTTATTATTAATTTTTAAAGTTTGTATTTTTAATCATTTCATAATTGTCATCTATTTTTAAACTTTTTATATAGAAGAAAAAAAGTTGGTAAAAGAAAAATCTATATATATATATTTTAAGATGTCTAGTTGTAATATATTTAAAATTTGAATATATTCACTTAGATAATAATTTTATAAATAAATATTTGAAAATATAAAAATGTTTTTGAATAGATATGGAATTAATAATTATATTGTATTAACATTTCATAAGTATAATTTAATGATTTTTTATTGATTTTGTAAATATGTATTTTTTATTGATTTTGGACATTCAAGGCTAGCATCAAGTAGGGATTCCCTAAACCCTAGACGCAAAGACTCATTTTTCTTATTTTTAAAAATGGGGATAAAAACATTCCCTCTAATTATAGGACCATTATGATTTTACCCAAGCTTTATGGAATTATTTTGGAAAAGAAGATTAACATTTGGCTAGAAAGTCACAGTAAAAGAGATAAAGGTTAGGCCAGGTTTAGGAGATATCATTCAACTGTGGACCATCTTGTTACCTTTAGGATCATTGTAGAGGTGTTCCACAATACTAAAACTAATCTTTTTTGTTATTTTGTTGACTTTAGAAAATCTTTTGACATGGTTCCTAGGAAAAACCTTTGGAATAGGTTGGAAGAGATAAAAGTGCCTCTCGAGTTGAGGGTTGTTGCAATAAGGATGCATGAGAATGTTATTGATAAGTTTAAAAACACTCAGGGCTGGTCAAAAGAGATTAACTGCAATATCGGAGTCAAACAAGGTTGTCCCTTGATGCAGACCCTCTTTCCCTTTGGCCGAGATCCGCACAGGATCGATCTCCTTCGAATCCGCAGAACCAAATTAGTTCTTTCGGGCCCTTACTGGAACCTCACAAATTCGATCCACAGGTCCTTCACGAAAACTCCACCAGCACAATAAATGCACCAGGCATGAGTCTTCACCTCCACACGTCCACCAGTAATGACCACGACCTTTTCCGAAAAGGGATTTCGGGTTTTGCGACTTCGGGGGTTTCAACACAAAGATCCTCGTCTCCTTGTCATCAGAAGTGCCGAAAGACTAAACCCTAAAATGCTGAAATGTTTGACCGCAGCCCCACTCCAAAGATACGTCGCGTTTCGTGACTTCATAGGTTTTCAACTTAAAGTGCCCCGGCTCCTTGTCCTCGGGGTTTCCGAAATGCCGAACCCTGAAAGGGCTGGTGAGTGACAAGCTCCCCGCTTGGATCCTGTCCACGTGACCCTCTCCTGTGACCCAATGCTATTCCTCCAAATGATTTCAGGTTTTTCACGTTTCAAGATTTCGCGATTCTGGCTACAACAGTTCTTGACCCTTCGAACTCCCGGGTCTCGTAATGCCGAAATATCGAACCCAAAAATGCTGAAATTCCACTTCAAAGGGAGATCAACGGCTGTGAGCCTCCCCTGATCTAATGGCTTACGTTCTTTCAGGATTTCGTGGGTTAAGAGTCCCGACTCTTGCCCTTTGTATCTCCCGGTAGCTGAAATGCCGAAATGATGAAATATCCTTGTTGAGAGATCAATGATCCATGTCTCATCCTCTACCTGATCCAATGGTAGCTATGCTCCCTCCTAAGCTTTGTGCTTCTTCCTTCCTCTTGGAAGATTTCCAAAGTTTCAAAGGCCTCGGCCTTTTCCTTTTGTTGTGAAGCCTGTATCCTCGGCTCCCTCCTGTATTCTAAGGATGATGTCCCTTCTGAGATTTTTCGATTGTGAAACCTCAAAGGGTTCCTTGACTTACTGCTCCTCTCAACTATTTCTCTGTGCGCAAAGGCATTGTTCCTCCTGAGCTTCTGAACTTGAGACAAGTTCACTCTAAGCGCACTCCTTTCACTATTCCTTCTGAGCTTAAGAACTTTAGATAAGTTCTTACTCGCACACTCCTTGTGTTTCTAAGGTTTTCAAAAAACTCAATTCGAAGTACTTCTTGAAAATAAATTATTCACACCTTCCTAGTGTTCTTCTGCTCGATGCACGCCTTCTAGAGCTTCTACACACAACTGCGTTATCCATCCTGAACTTATCTGTGGCTCTAACCTCAAAGTGTCTATGTCCCTTTCTCTCCTTGAACAGATATAAACGCCCTTTGGCAACTTATGCTCAAGCACTCCTTGCTGAGCCTGCAGGATGTTTAGTAACCCCGTAAGTGCCTTCTCCTTGACACTTCCCTTTCCTTAAAACTCAAAATAGAGTTCCCTGGTGCACTCTATGCACTCTCTCAATTCCCTCCTGGAAGAGTTTCATAGAACTTCATACTCTTTGTCTTCCCTGAACTCGAAACAGAGATCCTCCTGTGCACTCCGTGCACTTGCTCGATGCCCTCCTGGAAGAGCTCTATAGAACCCTCAATGATTCTATTATCTCTGTGCCTTCCTCTGCATAGTATTCACCTCCACGGTGTTCAGCAACCTTGAGGCGTCCTCCTGAGTCTAAGACTTCCTCTGGTGCACCCTCCTGGCACGTCTTTGTCTGAAATTCCATAGAATTCAGAAGTGCACTCTTGCACTGGCTTACAGAACCCACAGTGTTCTGTCATGCAACCTTTTGCATGAAGCCTCAAAGAACTAGACTTGGAATCAAAGAACCCAACAGACAACGACTTCTGTCTTTAGCCTACAAATGAAAACTAACATACATCTACAGCATGAATGAACACACAACATTCATAAAAGACAAATAAACACATAGAAAACATATATGCAGGAAAAACTGCTTTGTATTAACATCAATGTTTGATTACAATGTGTTCGAGCTCGGACTGCAATAGAGTCTTGGCTCTTCTCTTTTCTCCCTATTCTCTCTTCTTCCCTTTCGACTAACTCCTCTAGATACAAAGGTTCTTTTTACAAAAGGGAGCTCCTTGATCTCTTCCCTCCATCCTCACCAACTCTCATTAATTTACATTCAATTACATTGAATGGTTGTCTAGTGTGAATCAGATCTAGATCTCAACCTTACAGCTATTTAAGGCAACCTTTATCTAAGTCTGCGCACATGCATGGTTTTTGGCTCTACCAGCCTTACAATCATTTAATACAATAAATTCAAATTTGAAATTTGAAAGTGAGAGGGTTACGCCTCTCCTCTCCAGTGAACATGGTTGATTTGTTGGTTGGCTGGCGCGTAGCTAGCTTGGAGTGACGCTCCTGCATCATCCCTTGTCCCCTACCCTTTTTGGCATATACATTGATAAGTTAGAAGAATGCTTGGAAAAAGCAGGTTGTGTCGGCCCTACTCTCACTCATATAGACAACAATCTTCTTCTTTATGCCGATGATATCGTTCTTGTGGCAAGGAGTCCCCATGATCTTGAAAGCCAACTAAGAATCCTTAAGGATTTTTTCTCCAATATGGGTATGATTGTTAATATTGATAAGACTAAGGTCATGATTATTAAATCTAATGTTGGCACAGGGCAGACCCAAGGTTCAACGCTCAATAGCGCACCAACAAAACCCTAACTATCAGCCCTTTCGGCAACACCTGTGAAGCAGATGAAGTCTCACCCGAGGTAGAGGCAGGGGTGGTTCCAGGACTCAGAGGTCTACAACCTTCGCTGGGACACTGATCTGTGATTAGACCTTTTACAGGGCACATAGCATAGATAATTCATCAATATTTAAACCTTATTTTACTTCGTAGACAGCACAAAGAATCACAGTGAATACTTATACCAAAGATGATTCAGTACTTAGCCACAAAAATATAGTTTAGATTCAATAGGTCAAGCACTAAGCATCTTATATATCAGATCTAACATTAATTCATATATCATTAGCACAGAGCATAACTAGATCTATTTAATCACATCAAACACTTAGCCAAGAAAGAGATAAACAAATTAGGAAAAAGTACAGATCATAATACACACAGTTACCATGGTTCACCCCCACCCTGGGGCTACATCCACAAAGTCTTCTTCTTTATATTATCTCGATCAATCAGTTACAACACAGATCTTCAGTGACCCCTACTTTGCACATGACAGAAGATCTGCGCAACTCGCTAGATCATTCTTCCTTGCACTCCAGCACAAAGCTACAACAAATTGCACTTAGCTTTTCAATCTCTTTACAATCATGCACATAACAATTGCAATATACATCCAATCACTCAGATCCAAATACTAGCACTAAGCCTTTAGCTATACATCACATAGATGTACTACTACTTCTTATTCTTCTTAAATTTCCTAATTATCTATTTATAGATTACAAAATGGTCCTAAGCATGGGTAAACCCACGAGTCGACATCCATTTCCCGTTAAATCAACCAAAACCCTAAAATGGACCCAAAAATAGGTCTTGCTTCCTTAATTTCCACTTCACGTTGCGCTCCATCTTTGGCAAGCTATCACAATCTCAAAAATGGTCAAATATGACCAAGTATTCTTCAAATCTTGGTCAAGGGTCAACAAGCCCCCAACAGTCACATATGACTCATCCCAAGTCACTCAGGTCTGATCAATTCTACTTCGAACACCTTGAGCTTGGCTTGAGTTGCTTCGACCTACTGTAGTGTGACAACCTCTTGCTCAGTAAATTCCTGGATTACTGTGTCATTGAGCGGTCCTTCCAGGCGTTGTTCTACAGTGATGACAACTTGTTTGAGTTCACCTCCCTGGCTTTCAAGTTCAACGAATAGTTGGCATGCCTTTTCATGGACTGGTTGAAGCCATTTAGAGACTTCCATCACTTTACTTTGCAGCATGTGTACCTGTTGTTGGGTTGTGCATTGTTCTGTGAATCTCTTCATTCTTTCGACTAGGGTCACGAACTTCAGCTATGCTTGTAGCACATCTGCATGCTGCTTTTATTTTTGGAGTTGTGACTTCAATGTCTACAATTATGGATTCTCTGCGAGGGTTTCATAAGTCTGGGTGATTCTAGTGCCTAGCTTCTTACATTCCAAAGCCAAGGTTTTTAATCGGTCGACTTCACTTCAAGCAGTGGCCTCTCTTAGATCTCTTATTTCTTGGGGTGTCTCAGGCATGGTGCAGAGCTCCAGATCCATGATGCACTGTTGAAGGTTCTATATTACTTCTTCCAGTTGGGTCACCTGCTATGGGAGATGGTCTTCCATCTTGACTTCTATGACTGTCACAGAGCGAAGTGCTTTGTGAACTCTTTCATGTACTTCATGTTGCTCTTCTAGCAACTGGTCCTTACTCTATTGTAATTGTGCTTTTTCCTCCTCCCACTTCGCTTTCTAGGCAAGCTGCTTATGTTCTGCCTTCCTCTGTTTTTCTCTATGTCCGCTTTGTTCTTGTGCCAAAGCCTGGGTGGCTTCCGCGATGTCTTCTTGAGCTTGTCGAAAATGATCTTTGACTTTCTCGACGATCTGGCGTAATTCAGTGGGATCATCGTCTGTCCCTAGGGTTTCCAATGTTAAGGGCACCGTAGAAACTACTTGGATAGACTGGAGTGCCTACTGCACTTCTTTGAGTTCGCCCATGATCCGACTGAATAGCTCCTCATGCTTTGCTTCTTTCTTTTCTGCGAGCTCTAATGAAACATCATTCAGCACGGGGATTAAGAAGTCGAAATCATCTGCAGTAAGGGTAGTTTTAAGCTTGGTCTGGGTGGCCTTATCTTTCTTTCAGGATGAGGGATTCGGAGGGGTAATCTTCCTTTTCTTGGAGGGATCCTCCTCCTCTCTAGGCAGAGTAACCTTGCCTTTATTTTTCTCAACTTCTGTGCCACCGAGTTCTTCACCATCACCTCCCTTCACAGGTGAGATCGAAGTAGTCTTCATGGATGTGCTCTGGATATCTTGAACTTCCACATCCTTCTTAGTCTTGCACGGTCCAGGTGTATCCGGCATAGCTTCAGGGATATCCATGTCAGACATCTCTGCGGGGTCTGTTGCAACAAGGAGGTATGCCGACCATTCCTTGGTAATCTCCTCCAAGTCATCTTCTGTCATCTTGTAATATGACTGGAGTTGTTGTTTATGCTCATCTACGTGAGCTGTGATATAGGTGAAGTGACGGTCTGTGATGAATTTCATCAAGGGTCTAAACCTATGAAGTGTGTTGGGTGTGATGCACAGTGTAGACTGGATTTCATTATTCAATTGAGTGTAGTAAGCATGGAAGACGACATTGGACTGCCACTTCTTGTTCATGTCACTGGAGTACCACAGCGTACAAAACTTCATGGCTAGTGGTTCGAAGGGTTTGATCTCCGGAAAAGTGGCTCTCTCTCACAGCTCCCAAGCGATGAAATCAATGAGTATGAGAAACCAACTAAAGTGGAACTCATACCCTTGGTCTTGTGGTTGTCTACATTCAAGCTCTAGCTGATTTATAAGGTACTTTTCCCAGTTCATTTGTAGTCCCTCAACACACTTCTCTACGAGGTCAACTACAAATCCAGTCACTTGTGTGGGTCTTTTTTTGCGGACTAACTTCTCTGCGATCTGCTGACAACCAAAGAGAATTGTTGCATTTTCAATGGAGGATACCTTTTAACCTCACGTTCCCTTTTCTAGATCGCCATATGTGTCTTTTATTCGTTGGGCGAGAGCACAATCTGCAGTCTTTCTAGGGTAAAACTCCTATGGGTCAGGGCCCTGCATGCTTAGCCCAATGATCCAATTGATCATAATCGAATCCACAGTGATGCGGTGGTCCAACTGTATATATCCTCTATTGTAGCAGGACAGCAACAACCTGACGCATGAATTTACTTCTTGATGCCTCCCGCAATGTGGAATCTTCATTACGTTGAGGAGGGTTGACTGCGCAAGGTTGTGGGTCCATTGCTGAGGGAAAATATTTGGGTTCTTCCCTTTTGTGATAGTTAAGTATTTGTGTGGGGCTAGCATACTGTAAACCTTGCGATCTCCAAGGTTGAAATCACTAAATTTTAGGACTGTGAGCTTATCCTGGTCAGCATGAAATGCACACACCCCTTTCAGGAGGTATGCAGTGACCAAATAATAGTCAAAGTCTCCGGGTACAGTGTCTCGATTCACTATTCCTCTTAGTGGTGGGATATATTTAGGCAAGATACTTAGGATCATCTTCACAGTGGCGAAGTTGTTTCTGAGCTTAGATCGTCTTTTTGAAGGCAGTCGGGATGGTTTTGTGCGAGCAATAGAGGGGGAAGCTAGAAATTCTCCTGAGCATGATGCTTCTACACCTACAAAAATTATGCACTCTGACTTGAATCTCTCAGTCATTAAGTCAATTAAAACTTCTTCAATGATTTTCTCGGCAGCGCTGAGCTCGTCCGACATACAAACTTGGGTCAGCTAGCTCGGGTGCGAAAGGAATTCAGAGACTACAGTGAATAGTATGGGACCAAGGCAATGATCTCTGGGTAAGTTAATCTCAGTTTTCGTGCTCAAATTCTCACTTAGCAAAAAGTATTCTAGGTGTGTGGCGCGACGGATTAAGTAGGAAAACTTAGCAACAGTGTGCTTGCAACGGATACGAGGCCCTCATTAACTCTGTTCTATCCGTTCTGGTGTTGTCTAATGGTCTAGTGGGAACCCATAATTTATTTTTGACCTGTTTGGAGTGGAATTCAAACAGTTATATCAGTCCAACGAATATATTGCTTCGTCATGGTGGAGTGCCAAATGTCGTAGTTCTGATATCCCGACGAATTTCCAATTCTGCAATTTTTTTGTCTGCGAAGTTTCCGCTAGAACTTCTTGTAACCTTGCACTGTTAGCCCTTTTATTTCTTAACTTTCTGTCCTTCTTCCCCGTGAGCTTCGTCTCAGTAATGCTTTTATCATTCTGATGCTTATCTTCTATGTTCTTAGTTACTTCACGATGTTGAAAGTCTTTCCTAGGGTTCCTGGATAATCCTTCTTCCATATCAAAAATAAGTAACTCAATCTTCTGCATATCCTTGAGTGTTCTCTTAGCCTCGACATCGGAGTTTCTAGTATTAAATATATGCGATCTACTCTTTTTTTCTTCAATCAAGTGCATGATCGTTCTGGTCATAAAGTATTTTAACTCTTTCTTCTTTTGTACTTATTGTTCCTCTTTTTGTCTGGCTTGTTCTCTATCAATCCAAGGTTTTCCTATGAGCATGGTAAACGGGGCACTTTCTTCAACAAATTTAATAATCTCAAAGTCCTCCTCTGTTGAAGTTCCATTGATAGTCATAGGTATCCGAGTGAGGCTTCCACATAGTTTTATTATATTTCCTCTGAATAAACTTGTTCCTCCTAGGGAAGGGATCATGGCAGGCTTTCCTATAGCTTCCCAAGTTCTTTTTGGCATAATTTTCACTTGTGTTTCTTCATCAAGAGTACAGTCAATGTTGAAGTCTCCTATTTTTACTTCAACTTTCCCCTTTTCTTTGAAGATCTCTGATAGCCTAACATGTCGATGATCATTCAAGGTGTCTTTCATCTGTAGCAATACCTTTTCTGATTTTTTCTGAGTTTCTACTATATGTGGATCTACCTTAAGGTTTTCTTCACTTGGATTCATTCCTTCAAGCTTGGAAATCATTCTAGGTCAATCCAATACTTCATGGTACAAAGCCTTGGAACAGAGACAACTAGGTATTCCACCAGGGCATTCCTTAGCAATATGTCCCAGTCTTCTACAACTGTAACAGAGGGTTAATCCTCTCTTTCTTTTAATTGATCCGAAACCTCTTCTGTATTACACACTAGGGTTATGGTAGCTAGCCTGCAAAACTTTCTTTTGAGGATCCTACATCCACTTGTTAGTCTAGACATTCTTTCTATGCATAGGTATAACATATCTATTATATATATTCATATCAAACTTTTGTTCATCTATCAGAGCCCTAGTTTCCAAGCTAGGACAAAATCTATCAAACATACCTAGATCCATACTAAAAAAAATTCACTTATTTTACTTTTGTAGAGCACAAAGCTCTCAGATCTAATTTTTTTTACTATTCGTACCTTTATTAGAACACATAAATTACAGATCTTACCTCTTTTCTGTAGATCTGACCTCTTTCCTTGTAGATCTAACCTCTTTCTTTCAGAGATTTCCACTTTTACTTTTATTAGAGCAGATAGTGTTTAGATCTCACTTCTTTTCTTTGGTATCAACCTCTTTCTTGCAGATCTTACCTCTTTCCTTCAGATCTTACCTCTTTTTCTCAGCACAAAGCTTTGTAGGTCAAGTAGAATATTGCGCACTAGGGAAACAGATCTATGCACAGAGCTTATTTCACACAAAGATTTTTCTTCTTTAGTTCCCAACAATCACAGTTCTAGGTCCCAGCAACAGAACCATTTGTTGGCACAGGATAGACCCGGGGTTCAACGCTCAAGAGTGCACCAACAAAACCCTAAATATCAGCCCTTTTGGCAACACCTGTGAAGAAGATGAAGTCTCACCTGAGGTAGAGGCAGGGGTGGTTGCAGGACTCATATGTCTGCAACCTTAGCTGGGACACTGATATGTGATTATATCTTTTACAGGGCACATAGGATAGATCATTCATCAATCTTCAACCCTTATGGTACTTTGCAGATAGCACAGAGCATCGCAGTGAATAATTATACCAAATATGATTCAGTACTTAGCCACATAAATATAGGTTAGATTCAACAGGCCAAGCATTAAGCATCTTATATATCAGATCTAACATTTATTCATATATCATCAACACAGAGCATAACTAGATCTATTTAATCACATCAAACACTTAGCCAAGAAAGAGATAAACACATTAGGAAAAAGTACAGATCATAATACACACAGTTACCATGGTTCACCCCCACCCTAGGGCTATGTCCACAAAGTATTCTTCTTTATATTATCTTGGTCAAGCGGTTACAGCACAAAGCTTCAATGACCCTTACTTCACACAGGACAGAAGATCTGCACAACTCACTAGATCCGTCTTCCTTGCACTCCAGCACAAATCTACAACAACTTCACTTAGCTTTTCAATCTCTTTACAATCATGCACATAGCACTTGCAATATACATCCAATCACTCAGATCTAGCTACTAGCACTAACCCTTTAGCTATACATCACATAGATGTACTACTACTTATTCTTCTTCTTACATTGCCTAATTATCTATTTATAGATTACAAAATGGGCCTAAGCATGGGTAAACCCAGGGGCCGACATCCCTTTCCCATTACATCAACCCAAAACCCTAAAATGGACCCAAAAATAGGTCTTGCTTCCTTAATTTCTGCTTCGCATTGCGCTCCATCTTTGACAAGCTGTCGAAGTCCCAAAAATGGTCAAATATGACCAAGTATTTTTCAAAACTTGGTCAAGGGCCAACATCCAATAAGATACCTTATGATACCTTTGTATATGACAACAAAAATATGGAGGAACTGACTTCATACAAATATCTTAGAATTGATATTCACCACAAGCTCAATTGGAATTATAGCATTGAGAAAAGGATTATTGGGGGATGGAAATATTATGGGCTTGAAAACAATTGTAAATCAACTGATCTTTGGAGTTGGGATAAGAAGAAACTCCTCTTTGAGACTCTTGTTAAACCTATTATTCTTTATGGATGTGAATTTTGGGGCTGTAGTATCTCTCGTGAATCCTGGAGAAAGATAGAGAAAACACAAAAGAATTTTATAACCTATAATCTCAAAATTAAAGGAAATACGCCCTATCCCATCCTCCTCATAGAAGCAAGCCTCTCCCCCATTGAGAGAACATTGACTATGAATAGATACCTAATTTATAAGAACAAGTTAAACAACATGGAAGACAAGAGGTTACCTAAAATTGCTTCAAAATCAATTCATAACCACCATCGACTCAAGCGAGGATGGCATAAAGATGCCTGGTCTTGGATAAACCATTGGGGAATCATGGAAGAAACTATTTTGCAGAATAAAGATACTATTAAAAAAAACATCAAATCAAAATTTAAGGAAAAAATGTGGTGTGATAACAAGTTAGAGGAAAAAATAAAATTAAGTTATTATAAAGATGTAATCAACCATAATCTAGAAGATCAAAATTATCTATCTGTTTTGCCAAGTGTAAAGAAAAAAATAAGCATTGCTAAGATAAGAACAAATTCTCACGAGCTCTATAGTGAAACTGGGCGTTGGTTAGTTCCTAAAATTCCATGGGATGAAAGAGTGTGTCACCTTTGTGACACAGTTAAGAAGGTTGAAGATGAAAAACACTTTCTCTTAGATTGTCCAGCCTATACCCTTATTAGATCTCATTTTCAAAATATTGATCACACTACCAACCTTCCTAACCTCTTAACTCAACAAAAGTATGGTGATCTTGTAAAGATTCTCTTAATGTTTTTCGAGCACAGAAACAAAATTCTAAAGAATCACAAGTAATCACTTACCCTCTTAAGGTCCGATAGACAAATTAGGTCTTAGTGGACGTTAATCATCATCATCATCATCATCATTTTTAATCATTAAAAAAGACATTTTAAAATTCAATTTTGACATTATTATTATTATTATTTATCATATAACTTTAATTTAAGAATAATTTACTAAATTCCAATAAATTTGAAAATAAATAATTTCAATTTAATGAAATATTAAAAACTAATAAAACTTAAAACAATAAATTTTGAAGTAATTATTTTTATAATTCTTTAATAAAACTTAAAAAGAAAAAAATTGAAGTAATTATTTTTATAATTCTTTATTGTAGCGATTGTAACTCAAATTCCAATAAATTTAGATTTTGAAATATTTTAATTTTAATGAAGTATTAGACATTACTAAAACCCCACATCTTAATTTTGATGATGTTCTCTTAATAAAAGTTTCGTTGTTGTCTTTTTTTTTAAGTAAGAAGGTATATATTACCTGTCATGAACAAAAATTACAGTATCGTCTTGAGAATGCATTTTGGAGTGATGCGTTGCCTTGAAGGGAAACCAACTCAGACTAACAGACTAACTGGAAAGATCAATGAAAATTAGACATATTTTCCTTAATCTCGCCATGGGGAAACCGATTTGTCCTATCCATGCATTCAAACTGTAGATCAAAAAATATTATTTGATGAACCAGGAAACAATTATTGAATGACAGACCCAGAAAATAGACATTACTAAAATCAAATAGCCTAAACAGAACCTTCTAGAAATAATTGACAATTGTCAAAATAAAACATGCATGCTGACACATGTACGCCTACCGACTGTCATGGTGTATGGTGGGATTGCATGTCCTCAACTTCTGTTGCATGTGTGCCTGACATGGTGTCTTTCTTGTCCTCAGTCACCTGTGCACATTCTGCCACACCTCATTCATCGACCCCGTGGAAGTTTGGAGTAAGTATCGCCCCTTGATATGAGGGGGCGTTGGTTCCCAAGTCTGGAGAATGCAGGGAACAAGGCAGTGTCGAGCGTAGAGATTCAATTTTCTCTGTGCATTCGTCCAATTGTTCCATCCAAAAACGAAGGTCATTGACATCCTTATGGACTGGGAAGACCAAGTCTTAGAGAATTGAGATTGAATCCTGGAGTCTCGGGCATGAAGCACAGTCCAACTGGAGCAGAGCTTGGCTATGAGAGGCGTCCATTTAGAGTTCCTTCATATGCACATTCAAATCCTCTAGCGAAGGAATAGAATATGGTGACTAGGGTGGAGAAGGACCGAAGGGTGGTGGACTGGAGGGGTGTGCCAATCTTGGTTGTGAGGTCAAGGCTAGGTAGGGGAGCGGTCCAGTATTGTAACTAAGAGAATTCCCCTGAATATAGAACCATTCAAATCGGAAAGACCATGGCGAGGAAATAGGTGGAAGGTTGCCTTAGTCTAGTGAGGATTTAGTGGAGGACGAAGGTGAGGAGCTAAGCATAGGAGTGAAGGAGGGTCGGTTGTTGCTAGCCATGGTCGCTATGTTTTGGTACCAAAGGGAACCTCACTTCGGATTTGCTCGAAGGCAAGGCATAGCATGATGAACAAGAGGTAGAGGAAGAGATTCGAATATGAAGAATGAGGTAGGCACCAGGGAGAACGACAGAGTGCAAAAATTGTTGGAAGGGGAGGGTGATAGAAGCCAATTGGGGGGATGGGCATCGCCATAAGAGGGACGATGGAGAGTAAAGGTACATGAGTGAAGGAGGATTATATAGTGTACCAGTGCCATAGTCATGATGGAAATCCATATCTGAGCGCACTATATCATTTAGTTGTGAGTGTTTCTTATTTGGGTTGGTTGTCATTGATGTTAACCCTTGAAGAATGACCGGTAGCAAATTCCAGTAGCACAAAGGTTTGGATAATGGACCCAAGTTTGTTTGATGGATAATGGTATGAGTTTTGATTTGCAAGTAATACTATTGAAGATGGATAGTATATGCATTCCATTTCCTATGGTATGTGCAACGTCACATAACTCCTCACAGTTAGAGACTTGTGGCCATGTGAAGTTGGAGATAGGTTTGGATAATGGACCCAAGTTTGTTTTATGGATAATGGTATGAGTTTTGATATATTTGTAGGTAAGAATATTCTAGATGGATAGTACATGTCATTCCATTTCCGGTGGTGTCAAAGTGAATACAAAATAAATTATTTAAATAATAAAGTTAATGGATAAATTACTAAGTGAACAAGTGGTTAGAAGTGGGTTAACCGTAAAATAAGGAAAGTGAGTTAAGATGGTTAAAAGGTAACCCCTTGAGAAAGCTACATGAAAGTATAAATAAGAGGCAAGGATCTCTCATTTTAATCACACTTGAGAATATTGAATATATAAAAGTGATTGAGGTAAACAAAGGATATCTAATCTGAATTTTAGAGGGAAGGTGAAGTAAAGACGACTGAAATTCAAGAGAGGATAAATTATTTTGATGATTCTTTCTAAGGTATGTTATTTATAGGTCATCTCACCATTTTTGAAATAACGTTTTTTCTAGAATGACCCATACCGTGAAATTAGGAGTCCATTGCGGAAACATATCCAAGTAGTTGTGACACAAATTTCAGCTTGTGGGTCATTGTATTTTTGGAGTTACGCTCCATGGAAAATAAGGTTTCTAGCTAGTTCTAAAACTAGTATAAAACAGGTGTTTCGAGTAACAACGTCATAACTTATTCATAACATATCTAAATTCAGTAAGACCAAATTTATTGATTAAAGTAAAGTCTTTAGTGTTGTGTGTACAATTTTTCATATCAATACAACAAATATTCCGTGTGGGGCACGCTCTATAAGTTTTCTCTCTAGAATAAGCCATAATTCAACAAGGTATGTCATTTTTGCTATAAGTCCTTTTTTGAGAGGTTCCAAGTATTGAAATCTAAGGGAATTGAATAAAATACACTAAAGAACATTGTTTACCATTTTCAGTTCTTTATTCATTGCAGGTAAATATGTATTACTATTTCAAGTTAGGGTTTTTGACTAATCCAAAATTGGTCATGTGAGACTAAAGTAAAGTTTTATGAAAATGATAGTCTCTTGTTGTTAAAGTTAAGGAAGTTTTGCAGGTATGTGATCATATACACTAGATCTATTATAGAGTTACAAATCATATTTGGATGATGAAATTGATGAGGGCTTTTGGTTGAGGTACATGTTGGGTACATGGTTGAGACACGTAGTTGATGAGTTGGCACATACATGAGGTGTATAGTCGATGATGTTGGTACATCTTGATGAGTCATAGTTTATGTGTATTTGATACGTGATTGGTACCTACTTGGTACATGGTTGGAGGCACTTGTTAGTAGTATTGTTGACACATGGTTTATGGATGATGTAGTATACTTGTCTTGGTATATTTTTAGAAGCACATACTGATCTTGGTGATGATTATGAGTTGTTGTGTTATGCTTGGTTGATGAACACCTTTGAGAGTTGTCTTGGTGATTGATCTTGGTGAGTAGATTTGATTTGGTTGATAATATTGATGAGACAAGTTGTTGTGATAGCTTGTTTGGAAAGTTTGTTGTGACACGTTATTTGTATATTTTTGGTGCATGGTTGATGCACTTGTTCATGGTACATGATTATTACAGGTTGAGGTACATGTTGATGCATGGTTGATGCATAGTTCAGGTTATTGGTATAGGTTGTTTAGTGCAGGTTGATTGGTACAGGTTTACAACAATATATCTCATAGTGATAGTGTGATAGTGGTTCCATCATTCTACTTATACGTCAGGGCAGTTGGACTGGTCAAGGATAGATGGTTGTAACCACCTTCGTCTTGTAGGAAGATAAGATAGGGGGTTGTAGCCTCCTTCTGTATGTAGCCAGAGAATTGGGGAGTTTGATATTCCCTTAGGTTGTATCTTGAGAAACTAGGGGGTTGAAGCTTCTTTCTAGATGTAGCTGGAAAACTAAGGAAGTTGGTTCTTCCAATGAATGTAAGTCTTAAACAAATATAATAAAAAACATTATGTGGTTTTCTCTCGCTTTGGGTTTCCATGTAAAACACTGGTGTACTGTGTATGCGTATGATTGCTCATTTGTTCATTCTTTATTTACTCTGAAACTATTGCATGATAATGCTACATTGATATAACACTTGAATTTTATGGTGAAAAAGGATTAAATTGCTCTATTACTGATTCACCCCCCCTCTCAGTAATCCAAAAATTGGTATCAGAGAAGGTTCCTTTAGGAAAACATTTAACCACTGGAAGGAGATCATGGATTATTCTGATAATGGAGTACCAATGTTTAATGGTAAGAATGGTTTAAAGTATGATATGTGGAGAAGAACGACAACATTATTTTTATAGGAACAAGGGCATTATATTTGGCTATCTGTTGTTACAGGATATGATAGTTCAAAAAGGGAAAAGGCTACAGCCAAGAAGGAATTGAAGAAGATAAAAAAATAGCAATGGTTTTCATCTGGGAAGGGTTACATAATCCGGTAAAATAAAAGGTTGGTAAATGTTCATAAGACAAAGAAATTTGGGATGTGTTACACGACCTATATTCTTCACCCGTAGCATATTCAGAAAATGCCAAAGAAGATGCAGATACAGATCAAGAAGAATTATGTTGACCATGTCAAACAAATTCAGAAGATGAAGAGTACATAATCACCAAAGGTATGTTATTTTTCTTTAATTGTGAAAAACGTGGACAGTTTGAAATAGAATGCCATGAAGGAAATGAGACAGGCAAACTAATTGAAAAGGAAGACAATTATGAAGCAGAATTGACTAATTCTTTAGATGAACTAAGAGAAGAAAATAAGTCATTCAGGAAAGAACTGATGAAACAAAAGGAAAGTATTCACATTTTTGAAGAATCCCAACATGTCATAGAGAACTTAAGAACTCATCTAGAAGAAGCCATAAAGATTGAAGAAATTATTTAATATCAAAAGCAATATTTGGAAGCCAACATAGAAGAACATAAGGAAGAAGAATAAATGAGAGAGAAGATACTAACAAATCATCTTAAGGAAAGAACTAACGATCTAAACCAGCTTGAGACATAGTTTGGTCAAGAAGAGAAGGGACTTGAAGAAGAAATAATCACATTAAAAATTCAGCTTGGAGAAGCAAAAAGAATAGAAGACTTCATGAAGTCTCAGATAATGAAGAAAGAATAAGAGGTTGAGAAGATTGAAGAATAAGTTGTCACATTAAGAAGTAAAATCGTCAAGCTCAACAATAGTGTTGATGAGACAGAAGAATCCACATCCATTATAGAGAATGAAGAGAAGCACTCGAGGTTGCTAGAAAATAAGAATGAATAAAAGAGAAAGAGTTATGCAGAAGTACTCAAATGAAAGAATCATGGTCAACCAAAATCTAAGAAAACTATTGAATATACATCTTCAAGAAGACCATCCATGTTCAAGCCAAAAAGAAGATTCAATCATGATCATGATCAGTCAAGGGAGAAATTCAGAAGGACTACACCACAAAGAATATCATTCACTCCTAGGTATGCAAATTTATTTTATGGTCATTGTTTTTATTGTACTAATTTTGAACATAAGGTTGCAGATTGTGGGGATCACAAAATAAATTTTCAAGCAAGAAGTGTCTTTGTGGCCCCACGTAACATTGAATGTTACAAATGTCATAACTATGGACACACAATTATTGATTATAGAAGCATGATCGATAATTTCATGAAAGAGAACATTTATAATACATATAAGAAAGTATGGATAAGAAAACAGGAAGAACATGTGAATAAAGAATAGGTACCAGAGATCACAATATTGGAAATAAAACAAGATGAAGAAAATTCTATAGAGAAAAAGAGAGATGTCAGATACAGAAAGGTTTGGAAAATAACTGAAAGAAAAGAAGGACATGTAAATAAGGAACAAGTTTAAGTGATTGTACTTTCAGGCATTGTTGTGAAAGATGAATCCATAGTTAGAAAGAAAGAAGTCATAGCTCAGAGAAATGATGAATCTACCAATGAAGATAATGATGAATCTACCAATGAAGATGATGATGAATACACATCAGAACAATAATTATTCTGAGCCATCCAGGTTAGAGACTCCCAGGTAATATGAATATTAGACAGGGGGAGTCTATGTGATAGTTATGATAGACCAAATAACCATCCTTTGAGCAGCTTGCATATTTTGAAGAGACAGATCCAGAGAAGTCAATTAGCATAAGTATAGTTTGATAGATTAATCAATACTTCATGATAGTATAGTGATAAATGGGTCATCATTATCGAGAATTGCGCAATTAGAGTCTTGGACAGTATGGACAGAGATGGATTCGTAAGAACACTTAGCATGTTTGGACAAATATATGACAGTGGACGAGAGAATGATTTCAAAGATTTCTTTAGAGAGTGGTTCAGAGAAAAAGGAACATTATCATAATGAATGATAATTACATAGGAAATGGCTCGAACAATGCTAATGGATTCCAAATTGACAAATATTTTTTTGTCGCATGCAATGCATGTAACAGTTCACATTCAAAACAGAGTAGTACTTAGAAACAACAATGAAAAAACTCCCTCTGAACTATAGAAAGGAAGTGCAGACAACAACCTCTACATCAAGGTCTTCAGATATGTCAAAGAAACCAAGGAATGTTTATTTCTCAAACTAAGTATATAAGAGAAATGCTAAAGAGGTTCAGAATGGAAGATTGCAAACTAGTTACCACTCCTATGGAAATAAGTTGCAAGTTGATAAAATATGATGATTCAAAGTCTACAGACCAGAGGAAATATAGGTCAATGATTGGTAGCTTACTTACTATATGTGACAACACCCATACCATATGTAATGTAGGAAGTTGGACATGTGGCACGATTTTGAGCAGCACCAAAGGAATCACATATATTAGTAGTAAAGAGGATTTTTAGATATCTCAAAGGAACTTGCATGTTGAGCAAAGATGATGGTTTAAAGTCTACAGACCAGAGGCAATACAGGTCAATGATTGGTATCTTACTTACTATATGTGACAACATCCAGACCATATGTAATGCATGAAGTTGGACATTTGGCATGATTTCAAGAAACACCAAAGGAATCACATGTATTAGCAGTAAAGAGGATTTTCAGATATCTCAAAGGAACAAAAGAGTTTGGATTATGGTATCCAAAAGGAAAGGATATATCACTTATTTCCTACATAGATGCAAATTGGGCAGGTTGCATTGATGACCGACGAAGCATCAATGCAGAAGTGTTCTACTTGGGTGAGTGTTTAGTATCATGGCTAAGCAAGAAAAAATCATCAATATCCTTATCTATATCCGAGGAAGAGTATATTGCAGCAACAAGATGTTGTACATAGGTTCTATGGATGAAACGAACTCTGACATATATATAGGTTAAGTATGATGATCCCATTCCAATCTATTTTGATAATAAAAATGCCATCAATATCTCAAAGAATGCGATTATGCACTCCAAGACGAAGCACATTCCAATCAAGTATCACTTTCTATGGGAACATGTTAGAGAGAAGAACATGAGAGTTGAATATGTGGGCACAAAAGAACAAGTGGAAAAAATCTTTATAAAACCATTTCCATGGGAATCCTTTCAGTATCTATGCCAGAGACTCGAAGTAATTTCTAATCCAAAATGAATGCTTTTCAATGCTTATCTTATATGTCTTAGATTTACACGAGGAAGCACCATAAAGAGGATAGTTCAGATTGGAAGATCAATTTCAGGAAGATTTCAATTAGGGGGAGTATCCCCAAGGATATTTCAGTTATGGGGACGATCCTCAGATGGAAAGATACATTTTCCATTGATGACAAAAGGGAAGAGATTTATCATATGCAAATGTAAATACATGGAGAAAGAGCACAGAGGCATGGTTCTAGGTGGAGCGATGGGAATAGGGGGAGCATGAGTGATATGACTTCACTATTGCATCCAATTTTTTCCATCAATGCTAAAGGGGGAGATTTTTTATTATTTGGATTGGTTGTCATTGGTGTCAACCCTTGAAGAAAGTCTGATAGAAAATTCTGGTAGCACAAAGGTTTGGGTAATGGACCCAAGTTTGTTTGATGGATAATGGTATGACTTTTGATTTGCAGGTAAGACTATTCAAGATGGATAGTACATGTCATGCCATTTCTAGTGGCATGTGGAACGCACATAAATCCCCACGGTTAGAGAGTTATGGCCATGTGAAGTTGGAGAATGGTTTGGGTAATGGACCCAACTTTGTTTGATGAATAGTGGTATGAGTTTTGATATATTTTCAGGTAATAATATTCTAGATGTATAGTACATGTCATGCCATTTCTGGTGGTATGTGTAACATCACATAACTCCTCACGGTTAGAGATTTATGGCCATGCGAAGTTGGAGAACCCTCATGAGTCATCTAGAAGTCCCAAAAGGTCAAAGTAGTCAAAGTGGTTTAAGTAGAAGGTAAATAATAAAGTGAAGTGATGAGTGTACTATAATTCAAAGTGAGTACAAAAAAAATTATTTAAATAATAAATTTAATGGAGAAATTGTTAAGTGGACAAGTGGTTAGAAGTGAGTTAACCCTAAAATAAGGAAAGTGGGTTAAGATGGTTAAAAGGTAACCCCTTGAGGAAGCTACATGAAAGTATAAATAAGAGGAAATACTCTCTCATTTTAATCACACTTGAGAATGTTGAATATCTATAGGTGAATGAGGTAACCAAATGATATCTGAGTGGAATTTCAGAAGGAATGTGAAGTAAAGAAAGCAGAAATTCAAGGGAGGATAAATTATTTTGATGATGCTTTCTAAGGTATGTTATTTATAGGTCATCTCACCATTATCACAATAACTTGTTTTCTATAATGATCCAGACCAAGAAATTGGGAGGCCATTGAGGAAACATATCCAAGTAGTTGTGACACCAATTTCAGCTTGTGGGTCGTTGTATTTTTGGAGTTACACTCTGTGGAAAATATGGTTTGTGGCTAGTCCTCAAACTAGTCTAAAGCAGGTGTTTCGGATAAAAACATCATAACCTCTTCATAACATATCCAAATTTAGTAAGAAAAAATTTATTGGTTATATTACATGCTTTAGTTTTCTATGTACAATTTTCAGATCGATACAAAAAATATTCTGTGCGGGGCACGCTCTACAAGTTCGCTCTATAGAATAACCCTGAATTCAACAATATATGCCATTTTTTCTATAACTCCTTTTCTAAGAGGTTACAACTAGTGAAATATGGAGGAATTTCATAAAAGACACTGAATAACATTGTGTACCATTTTTAGATATTTATTCATTACATGTACATAGTTATGATTATTGCAAGTTAAGGTTTTTGACTAATCCAAAATTAGTCATGTGAGACTAAAGTAAAGTTTGATGAAAATGATCGTATCTTGTTGTTAAAGTTAAGGAAGGTTTGTAGGTATGTGATCATATACAACAAGTCTATTACATAGTTACAAATCATATTCGGGTGATGAAGTTGATGAGGGCTTTTGGCTGAGGTACATGTTGGGTACATGGTTGAGACACGTAGTTGATGAGTTGGCACATACATGATGTGTATAGTTGATGATGTTTGTACATCTTGATGATTCATAGTTTATGTGTATTTGATACATGATTGGTACATACTTGGTACATGGATGGAGGCACTTGTTAGTAGTATTGTTGAAACATGGTTTATGGATGATGTAGCATGCTTATCTTGGTATATTATTAGAAGCACATATTGATCTTGGTAATGATTATGAGTTATTGTGTTATGCTTGGTTGATGCACATCTTTGAGAGTTGTCTTGGTGATTGATCTTGGTGAGTAGATTTGATTTGGCTGATAATATTGATGAGACAGGTTTTTGTGATAAGTTGTTTGGACAGGTTATTTGTACAGGTTTGGTACATGGTTGATGAACTTGTTCATCATACAGGTTGATTATAGGTAGATGTATAGGTTGATGCATGGTTCAGGTTATTGGTACAGGTTTTTTGGTGCAGGTTGATTGGTATAGGTTTGTAGCAGTATATCTCACAATGATAGTGTGACAGTGGTTCCATCATTCTACTTATATGTCAGGGTGGTTGTATAGGGCAAGGACAAGTGGTTGTATCCACCTTTTGGTTGTTGTCGAAGAACATAGGGGGTTGTAGCCTCCTTCTGGTTGTAGCCAGAGAATTGGGGAGTTGGAACTTCCCTCAGGTTATAGCCTGAGCAACTACGGGGTTGGAGCCTCCTTCCAGGTGCAGCTGGAAAACAAAGGAAGTTGGTGCTTCCAATGAATGTATTTCTTAAAGACATATAAGAAAAAACATTACGTGGTTTTCTCCCGCTTTGGGTTTCCATGTAAAAAGTTGGTGTATTGTGTATTTGTATGTGTGTGATTACTTATTTGTTCATTGTTTATTTACTCTGCAACTATTGGATGATAATGCTACATTGATATAACACTTTCATTTTATGGTGAAAAGGGGTTAAATTGATCTATTATTGATTCACTGCCCCTTTTGGTAATCCAACAGATAGCGCGGTTAAATGGATGTTTGCAACAACCATAAGGTGGTATTAAAGGCTAAGGGGAGCAATAAGTGTCGTCATGTGGGTCTAGGAAAGGTGGTGGGAGTTGAATTCCTTGTTGGATGCATGGAGCGTGATAACACCCCATCTGGGGTTCGCTTTTTTCTTTAAGTATCGACTTAAACATGTATTTTTTAGTTGATGTATTTGAGTATTGTTGATGCCTCTTCTTTTATTTTTCCTTTTTGTTTGATAATTTATTATATTTATTAATTTCTATAGAATAGGCATATATTAGAGTATATTTTATCTTATCGTTTCTCATGGTGCAACATTTTGTTTATGTTGATTAAACTATTTTGCACAAATCACTACAAATAATGTTATAAGTAGGTAAAATTGGAACTTGACAACATTAAAAATTAGAATATGAATCATATAGTTGGGTTAAAATGAGCATTTTTTTTAAGGTGATTTAGTATCAACTTTGTGTTGGAAAATACTGAGAGGGGGGGG
>ML780785.1:502539-528995 GCA_009831015.1 Picea engelmannii
CCTTGCCCGTATAAGAGCGCTATGCCTCCTGAGCTTATTCTCCTCGAATCCTTAAAGGGTTTTATCCTTCTTATCTCCGTTGTTGCCATCAATGACAACAACCATCTATACATTCGTTGCTTGTTCAATATTTGCCAACACTTTGCTAACACAAGTTTTAGAAATTCATTATTACATGCTGGAATGCTAAGGCAGTCAAAAGCCCAACTTTTTCATTGGATATCAAGTCATTTCCTTAGTCGAGATTACTCATTGGCATGAAAAAAAATTATATCCTTATTTGAGTTCTCCAAAAAAGAAAATCAAGGCAATAGGTTTAAATTATAGTTCATGTTAAAAGGTTTAATGTAGTTTCATGTCTTGCAATGTAAGTTGTCTTACATATAACAACAATTTCCTCTGTAATTGTGTGTAGATATTCTAAGTTACTCCCAAACTCTTTCTTTTTAGGAAACAATAGGCCTAGCAAACATTACCATAAATACTCAATTTTTCACTCTTTCCATAACCTGCATTATAAATATTTTTATTTATTTTTCCAACCTCCAAAGTTGCATGATATTTCTTGTAGACGCAACTCTAATAAAAATTTATGCCAATATTAATAAAAAGTTATAAAGAATGCCATAATCACAAAAAGTTATGAATAATGGCACACTACATGGTATGTTGAATACTAATAACATATCCTTACCTAAATTCCAAGCCTCCAAGGATGTTGAATGATATAGATAAAAGGTGATACCATCCAACACAACATAACATACTTCTTCAAAACTAAAACTAAAACTCATTCTAATAAAGCACCAAGATGTGATTTTTATTTCCCTAATTGTTGCCAAATCAATGTTTTCGTAATTGCATTAAATGGAATAATATCCTTTTATCCAACATACAAGATTCGCTAAGTCAAGTCATGTCATGGATTTATCCCTACAAAATTTTCGTGCAACTGAGTTATTTTCTATATAAGTTATAATAAATTTAACGAATCGAATGGGATTTGATTACGTAATCCTGGAAGATCTATGTGAAAAAATAATCCCAGAAGCATAGACCATTCAAAGCTAATGGATTTGATTTCGAAATGGCATGGTCCGACCTCAACACGTACTTGGAAGCCTAATCAAGTCACGGATTACCAAATATTTATGCCAATGGACTATTTTTTTACATAAATTTTAATTAATTTAACTAATGGAACGAGATTTGATTACGTAATGCTGGTATAACTATATAAGAAAATTGTGGAAGCCTAGACCAGTCAAAGTTGATTTCTTTCAAAATGGGATGGTCCGACCTGAAGACGTACTTGGAATAATCCCACCCAATCAATTAATATTTATATTTGAGGGTCCAACTAAACCATTACAATTTCGAGAGTCAATTGTCCATGTCCTTTGAAAATTATAACATACAACTTATTAGTCCATGCCCTTATAGTGTAGGGACTAATAATTTGTATGTGTGTTATAGGTCTCGTATTTCAAGCGTGACTAGGTCACTCTAAGGAGGCGATCTCAGTGACCCTATGGGGATTGAGATGGAGATGGAGATGGATGTAAATGAATCCAATATAGGTCAAATCTAAGTGGAGTGAAAGGTGTAAAGATATTCCTTGCAAGTCAAGTAATTGTTTCCCCACATGTATTACACTTCTCAAAATGATTGTACCTTCTCGAGACACAAGAAAAGACACTTTTCAATAATATATGTTAGTTGAATCAACAAGTTAAGATTTTTTTCCCTAATTTGCAGCAATAAATGACAATATATATCAACAAGAAAAAGGTACTATGATCTGCTCAATAAGTGCTAGAGATCAAGTAGAAAATGCAAGATATGAACTAGTAAATGACTAGCTAAACTCAAAATGAAAAACCAATACTTTTAGCATAAAAGATAAGCCTTTTGTAAACACTTGTCTGCAACAAATTGTATCAGTGTTATGGCTGTAACATTTAATGTATTACAACAATAAAATCAGCCATTCAAATATCCTCAAATGTTTTCAAAAAGTGCGCTAGGACAAGGGGAGCAAGTGTGCAAACTTTGAACAAAAACCAATGGTTGATAAGAGAGTTATTAAAGCAAGTAAGTTAGCATTTATACAACCCTAATGGTTGAAAATAAAATAAAAATAGAAACAAAAATAAGTAGCCTCTATATGGGAACGTCCTAGTGGCTGTGAGGTGTCCAAGTCAGAAGGAAAACAATCCACTTTGCAAGAAGTGAAAATGACAGAAAATCACGTTTCTCAATGCAATATTTTGTTTCTCCAATGCAACAAATCAATGAATAGTGTCTTTACTATTGGTTTAATCGAGTCAAAAGGATCTTAGAGAAGCTACTTCATTGGGAGTGTAAGCCCTTTTACTCCCCAATGAAATTTTATCTAAGCTAGGGTTTAAGCTAAGAGGGTGTATGCCCTTATACTTCTCTTAGCAATAATAAATGAGATGAAAACAAACAAAATGATGAAAACATAGTTACCAACTTAACGATAACTCTACAGAGTTCTTTATTTTTTGGGGGTCCAATTTTTTACCTCGTTTTTAAAAATGGTGCTATTGGTAGCATCCCCCTTCCGTTTTTAAGTGGTTTTTCGATATTTAAAATTTTTCGATTCACAATGTTTCCACATTATTTTTTTAAATGCTTATTTTTCATCTATTTTAAATTTTTTCTAAATTTGTTTTTTTGGTTTTTATTCAACGGTGTTTTTAGTCATTTTTTCATGCTTCTTTCAATCTTAAAAATATTTTTTGTCATTTACTTTTTTGAAGTTACAATTTTTCATATAATTTTGTCTCCTTAATTAATTTATTGTTCCATACTTTTTAAATATAGTGAAAAACATCATTTTTAACACATTGTTTACCTTTACTTCAATAAATCGAAAAAAATTGTAGTTAATTAACACTATTTTTGAATATTTAGCAAACAAATACACATTTTATAGCCATATATAATAAAAAACCTATACATTTTGGTACATCTTCCTTAAAATAACATGTCAAATAAAACATTTTTATGGATATAATTGAACAAAAAAAGTCACAACTTTATAAAAAAATATCATTTTCTTTCATATTTTTATTCTTATTTTAAAATATGAAAGTCAAATCATTACAGTTATAGCTGATCAAAAATTTGCAAAATTGAGCATCGTCTTCAAAGGCATCTTTAAACTAATCAACAATATCATATATCCCAAATTCATCATTCTCAAAAGACACACTATCATCTTCTTTGACATCATTTTTTGCTTTCATTGTGTCATTTTGTTCCTCCATTGGCTCTTTGATATCTACAAGTTCTCCAAAGTGATCCTTTCCAATCATTCCTCCTAATGGTACTTGAAGTTCCTTTGAAAAATTTTCCACCTTTGATTCACCAAAATCTCATTTCCTCAAGCCAACTTCTTGCATTTCATTTGGAAGAGATGGAATAGGATTAATTCTTTGTTGAATAAAACTGCATTGCATTTGGTCACTTTCAATGGCTATGCAATTCCTTCCTTTCTGTAGGAAACACACTAATGTTGTATCTAATCACCAAATACAAAATAAATAATGAAGTTAAATATTGTAAAAATACATAAATTAAAAGTAATATAATATTGAAGTATGATTTCATAAATATTAGATCATAATTCTTCCCTGAACTCGAGAACAAATCCAAAACCCAATCTCCTTCATTTGAAAATTTATCTACAAGATAATTAATTAATGCTTCTGGTTTTTGATAAATGTTAACCATCTCTCCTTTCAAATATTTTTCCTCATATGTTAGCTTTATAACCACATCATTGTATACCAATATACTACTAGGAGTCTCTCCATCCTTTGCATTGGTAAGAATAGAAGTAGAAGAATCATATTTTTTCTAGGTTGCAAGACGTATACTCTCAAAATCACGTTTAAATGATTCTCTCTTGGAGCTCTAAATATTAGGCTTGTTCCTGTAACATAAATAAGTGCAAATTCAATTAACTTGGGAATTAATAAAATTGTTTTCTAATCTTAATTGCTAAACATAGACTTTCAATATCTTACCAAATAAACTGCTTCCTTGTCTTTTCTTTCCCCTTGAAGCTTTATTGTACTAATCCTTGTTGTGTGTTTGAATGAAATACTAGAAATCCCCAAAATGGTGATGCTGTAACTTCTATAAATCCCATAACCACTTTACTGAAATCTTGGTAAGTATAAGGCCCAGTATCATATCTAATGTTTTAGATATTATAACCATGAGGTATATCCACAATAACTAGGGAGTATTATTTTTTACGAACAATATTTGCAAGTTTTTCACAATCACCTAATATCAATTTACATTGAATAGTGTCAAGCCCATTCCAAATGTAGTGATCAAGGGTGTCATCAAGTTGAACATTTTGAACACATCTCCTTCTTTCTCTTTCAAACTTGGTTTTTTGAATAAAACTTTTGAAAGTTTCAAGTAATCCATCTGCATTCTTCTTTGGCATGTTTAATGAAACAAACAAACATATATAACATGAATGAAATAAATCAACATACCTTTTTGAATGCAACAAAAAATTGTTTCAATACTGCGGAAGAGCTTGAATCTGGATAGTTGAGTTTAAAATCATCCCAACTTTCTTCATTTAACATCTTGACCATTTCCTATTGTATTTTCATATACACCTTGTGACTAAATAAAACAAAAATAATGTTAAACTGAAAAAAAAAATCTTTTCCTAACATAAAATAAAATAAATCAACAAACTTACCTTTTAAATTCATCACACATTTCTTCCATTGACAATTCTCCCGACCTAACACATGATAATATAGTTAAGATAAGTTTATCATCCTTAACGCCTTGTATTGATATCTAAGGTTTTATAGTCATATCATCATGAATATTTTTTATGTCATGACCTATCTTACTTGTGCCACATATCAATGGTTTAGCCTTCTTAACTCTCTGATTTTTTATACTAATATTTTCTCAGAGGGTGAAAATCTCATCTATCAAATCCCATACATGTCCAGTTCTAAATCCAATTGAAAATAGTTATTCAGGACTCTAAATATATCACTTCCTTTGTGATTTGTTTATTTTGTATTTTTATCATCAAGTGGGAATCCTATTTCCATACAACATTGATTATGAAAAATAACATCAACATTTTATCTCTCCCCACAACATATTTCGGAAAATTCATTAAGGATAAATATCACCCTTTGAATGAAGGTCATAGAAATTTTGTACTCATTTTCTGTGTTATGATCCCACAGAAGTAAATTTTCTTCTAAATATGTTAAACCGTCATAAATTATGCATTTGACTGTATTTTAGATCGACAGCTGATAATGACTTCATCCTTCATTGCTTTAGGTGAATTTACATGTTCTCAACCCTTTTCAGCCGAAGTGGTCAATGTCGAAGTTGACCATTGCTACCTTGGAGTGCTCTGAATAGATCAATGGTCGAGGGGTTTTTCAGATCCGATGGTTGATGAGAGTTTGTGACTCAGGGGCTTCGGCCTTGGTATTTTCATATTATATCCTTCCACTTTACTCTATCCAACAGTCGGTATATTATCCAAAGTGTTCCTCAGATCGTACAACTCATGTCCACTTGGGGACTTCGGCCTTCAGGTAATATTACCCATTCTAGGCTTGTTTTCTCCAGAGTAGTCAGCACTGAAGTTGATTTTTGTTGATCTAATGGTTCCCCTTTTCTATTCAAGATCGACGACTAATACTTAACTCTAGATCAAATCCTGATCTAACAGCTAGGAAATATCATGAACCTCTTGATTCACATCTGTTGGTTGAGATATAATTCTTTCAACTTCTCCTTAATTTGATGGTCCTAGACTGTCCCGAATGATAATGAATGGCTCCTATGCATCATCTCTTCTAAGATTCTGATTTGTTTCATCGCTATTTCTCGTGAGATTTTTTAATAATTGTTTTCTGCATTTTTTCCATACCAACTCATCATTATAACGTAATGGCATCGACTATTGACATCAATGACAATATGTCCAACATCGTTTAGGCCAAAAACTTGTCAAAAAATTCACTCTTAAGTTTTAAGAAGAAAACCCAAGTACGTCTAGAAAATTCATCAATGAAAGTTAATAAATACTTGGACCCAGATAAAGAAGGAGAAGAAATTGGACCATAAAAATCACTGTGAGAATGATGCAAAGGACCCGAGGTGTGCCAAGAGGCATGTTTTTAAAAACTATCCTGATGATTTTTGTCGAGAACACAGCTGACACAAACACCGTTTCTGCATAAAATAGGAGGAAGACCAGTTTCCATCTGTTGATTACATAATTGTTGCAGTGAGAGATAATTTAGATGACCAAACCAGTCATGCATTTTTTTTCTCAAGTCATCACTATGAGCAACAAAAACAGATGAAAAGGATGGTGACCCAAAGTTGTCAAACTTTTATAGCTTAGTAATATCATCAACAATTCCAGCTGCAAGAACATGCTTAGGATATTTTAGATCTTTGATTACAACTTGGTGAGGTGAAAATTTGACGGTTTTACCTTCACCTAAATGAGTGACTTGATATATTGATAGAAGGTTACAAGAAAGATTTTGAACACATAATACATCATTGAAATGACCATTTTCTACTTGAACTATTCCAGATCCTACAACACAAATAGATCTATCATCACCAACAAATCTTTTCTTGGTGTTACATTCATTTAGAGAAGAAAATATGTCCTTATCCTTAGCCATATGAAAATATGCTCTAGAATCAATAAGCCACTCATCATAAGAAGAAGTAGAAGTTGTACTAAAGGAGAAACCAGAAGAAGAAAATGCATGTCCATGAGAATAAGAATAGGAAGTAGAATCAATATTTATGTTGTGCTTATTCATCATTGCTTCTAAAGATTCCATCTTCTTGAAACATTTGGACTCATCATGACCATCTTTATCACAAAAGTTGCAATGTCTATCAATCTTCTTATTTTTATATTTTTCTCCTTTGTAACCATTAGGAGCGAAAGTTGTCTGAGTGCGTTTGGAACCCTTATGTTGCTTGTTTTTGTGGAGAGAATGTTGCTTCTTGGTATTTCTGGGTTTATCTTTCTTGTGGACGACTAAGTCTTTGTTGGAGGTACCTACAGTGTTGATCACTCCAAGTTGTACAAGATTATCTTTATCTCTAATCAAAGCATCACAAAAGGACCCAAGAGTGGATGATAAGCTATCACTAGAGCCCCTTTCATGGAATAAAAGGTAGATACGAACACAAAATATGCATTACCTAGCTTAGACAGAATAATATAGATGTAATGATCTTCATACATCTTTATCTTACATTCTTCACATAAAATTCTGAGTGTTTTAAAATTAGATAGATGGTCTTCCATACAAGAAAAAACACTTTGACTTAAGTTCAGTACTTGATTTTCTAACTGTTTTGCTCAAATAATATCGTGTTTACCAAACACAGATTCAATATTTTCCCAAGCTTCTTTGGGTTTATCAATTTGTTTAAGGTGGAACCTTAAATCAGGAGAAATGGACATTTTGATTAGTCCACATGCTTCGTCATTCCTATTATCCCATTTGAGTTTCTTATTAGCATCAGTAGGTGTTGTTTCCTTTCCCAACGTAATCTGGTAACAGCCTTTACTTCTTAACAAATCCTCCATATGGGATTTCCATTGGAAGTAGTTGGTGCTAATAAGAAAAAGATTACTTGAGAAGTCATATTAAATATGTAGATAATATGGATTTAAAAACTAAAACTTATGATCTGGATGGAAATCTCTGAAAAAATTAGGCAGTTTTAATAAAAATGACACTGAAAACGGACTTCGGATATGAAAGTTATGCCCTTTAAAAAAAAGTCATAAACGGTAACCAAAGGACCACGCGATGGTGTAAGTTGCTTTATGAAGTGACCCACTTTTATAAAAATAAGTGGGGATCACTTTTACAATGAAGTTATTTTATAAAAGAAACGTTTCATGCAAAATAAATAACTCTAAAATAAAATATTAAATCTACTTATAGTGATTCACTTTTATACTTGAAGTGAAATACACTTTACAATGGAGCATGGACTTTTTCAAATAAAAGTTACAAAAAGAGAGACTTGAACTCAAAGCCTCTTAATTAATAAACAAACTTTTAACCAAATGGGATAGCAAAACATATTGTATTGTTTATCAGGAGGATTGGGGGTGTTGTTGTTGTTGTGAAAGACTACCTTAGAGAGCATGCTAAAAAAACCTCTTTTCACAAAAGAAAAATGTTTTTCTTCTCGATGACAACAAGGGTTAGATCTCGGTTAGCTTACTAGGAAAAGAAACATTTTTCTATCTATTTATGATTTTCCGAGATTGCACAAGGTGCGGGGAAAAGAGCATACACATATCTAAAAGAGTAACAACCCGAATACAAACAATATAAAACCGAAACAATACTTTGCAAAAAAAATTTAAAAATGGTGTATTCAGGCTTTATACCTCCATATCTAGCTGAAATGGTTGTATCTTGGGAAAACAAAAACCTTTTCGAGTGAAACGAAAAGTATTCACGAATGAAACAAGCGGTTTGGGTGCAATGGAATAGTCTTCTCATCCCATAAATGTATGTAAATTGAATAAAATAGATATGAGACAACTCGACTTTACGATCTCGATCTACAATAGAAGCGAGTATTGAAACAAGCTTTGATACCATGTTCAACAACACAGGTATTCCAACAGAGGATGAACACCTTCAATAACCACTCACACAACCAGATCAAAGATCAACATACTGATGTTTTGACATGGTAAAATCCCTACGGGGAAACATCCATGGACCTAGCCAATGCGACCACTTGGAACAAATTATTAATGCAAAAGAAAAATATTACAGAGAGATTTTACAAGAGATTTTATCACAATCGATCATCAACAAATGACCCCCATGCTCTTTAAATAGAGATCATGGACCAATCGGTTGTTAAGCCACAGATCAATGGTCATTAATATTGAGGAGAATATGAGCCTTCAGATCACTCTGTGTTGGGAACATACAATGACCATTGGATTCCCTAACTACAAATGCAAACTAATGCATACTAAAGAAACACACTTTTACCTAATAACACATTAGACCAAGTAGATATTAACTAACTCCTAAGTGTATAAATATCCTAAAACCATTTATTTGTTGCCTTGTTTCAAATTCACCTCCACGATGTTCTGAACCTTGCTCACAAGACTAGGCCTTCTTTCAACCTCATCCATCTTGCCAACTGTTCAAAATTCACCTACTCCACTGAATTTCCTCGTAGCACTGTGAACTGTTACTCTGGTGATGTGAACATGGTGTTGTGAACCCTATGTTCCAACATTGTTTAAAAACCTCTATCTTCTACATCCTTGAAAGTTCAACTTTAAAAGAATGAATCTACACGCCTTTCACACTTGAAATATGTGGTTGATTAGCTACTAAACTAGGTTTAAATATTTCACATGCTGTTAACTAATATTTGTATTGATAAAAACCATGTTTTGATAAAGAATTCACTTTCACCTCCACTTTATTATAATTCTTATTTGATATTCCTTTATGTTCACGATTGAAAGAGTGTCTTATATTATAATTCATGTGTATAAAAATAGGTGTATAGAGGCATGTACAAGTCCATCCTATTGAAAACATTTTTATCATCAAACACTAATCTCCTATTTTCCCTACTTTCACACATCTAGTTGATATTAAAACTCACAGAAAAACATTCTACCAACAACAGTTATGGGCAGTCAACAACACAAGAAAAATCACAAGGGAGGGGAGATTGTAAGAACAAATCCCTATGAAATGAAGATCCTTGAATATGAACCTTTGATCAGGAAATCCTTTTAGAGGGAAATTTGCATCAATTGTTCTCAAAAAATGTAGAGGGGGCATCCAGAGGTAGCCAGAGAATTCACACTCAACTTCAATGGGACCAAAACCAAGGTGGGGATGTTAGAATTTGAAGTTTTAGAACTTTCCATCTCTATTGCAACAGATATACCCAACACTAGAGAAAAGAGGTTCAAGACAATGTCGTTAAATTGTTCCTTTTTCAAGGAATTCCTCAAGCAGGGGTGTCAAGGAGACAACTTGTCCAAAGGGATACATAGAAGCCACATGCTTCAAGGTTTTGATAATATGTTGAAGGTTATCCAAAGTTATTTCACCTGTGAGGAGATATTTAACATGGTATAGCAATACCACATCAAGCTACTATTACACTTCAGAGGGAAAGAAGCAATGAACTTCCCTTTTTACCTATTTAGAGGCATTGGTAAGATGGATGAAAAATTTCAAGCCAAATCTAAGAAAGTAGACACTAGTGTATTTCACACTGGCCTTATTAAAATTTTAGTGATGGAAGAGTTGAGAAAGATAAAAAATGATTGGGAAACATTCCTAACTTCATCATAGTTTCAGCTAAATGTTTCCCCTACTCCACAGTCCAAGATACAAAGTCCTATTCTTATTGAGAGAACTGTGTGTTCAGAGGTTAGCAAGAAGAAAAGGGGTTCTATGATTGATATATATGGCATATCAACAAATGAAACAAAAGCAGGAGGACCTTCACAACCTTCACACAAGGAGGCTTCACCCATGGAAGACCCCACTCCTATGGAGGTTCCTTCAAGAAAATCCATAGGTCTGAGAGGAAGAAATCTTGTCTTTCCTTCACCCATTGTTGCATACAAGGGTTAATCCTAGGAGGCATTTTACTAGAGAAAGAAATAGGAAAAATGTCCCTATGAAGGATGATGCAACAGAGACTTCAACCTAGAGGAAAGGTAAATCCAAAGCTCTTGAGAATCCCATTGAAATTATTGATGTCACTACTCCTCAGCATGAGTGTAATCCTACTTTCAAGAGATTCAAGAGACAACTTAAAGAAGCAAGGGCTGACGATAATAAACTGAAGAAATAAGACGTATATTCAAGGAAGAATCTCAAGGGAGTGATGAACATATACCATGAGACCATTGATAAGGCCCTATTTTTAGCCAAAGGGTTCATGTCCCTCCATAGGCAGCTTAGAAATGTCTATAGAAAAAATAGATCTCATCAAGCTCAAATAACAAAGTTAAAGGCATAACTACAACCTTTTAAAGAATAGTTGGCCAAGATAAATCTAGACATGCTGGCTAAAGTTGCTACCAGGAGAAGCTTTAGAGTTAAAAAATGAAGATGTTGAACCTCCATAACCAATATCGGTTTTGGTCAAGTTTCATGTTTTATCCATTTTTACAACTTTTGAGGATGGCTATGTTTTGAAAACCATTATTATATATTTGGATTCTTTTTTCTAGTCATGTACCAAGATTATGAAGTTGTTACAACATTTTGGGACACTTGAGACAATTTTGGGGTGTTTTATGGATTCTTAAAATCAAACAAGCCACTATAAGAAATTTCATAGTGCTTGGTGCTACAAGCTGGCTATTTGAGACAAGAGCTGCAAACTCATGTTTTAGAGTTTTTGGAGGGACTAACAAATTCCATATGTCAATATGGATGTGTACCAGTTTTATGAAGATTAGTTGCGAGCTGGGAGGCCACCTACCAAAGGAAAATGCACTCAAATGGACATCTCATCATCCATAAAGAAGATGTTTCAAACGTTTCCAACATCATCCTGAAATATATCATTCTATTTTATTTCCGTTGTATAGTTGTAGCCACACCAGATTTAGGAACAAGAATCCTATGAAGGATTTGTTATTCGAATTGTAAAATTGTCAATGACAGTCTAGGCTATGTGATAAGCATTGTAAGACTAAAGGAGGGTTCGAATGGTGTGATAGAGGAATCATATTTTTTTAAATGTCTATGTAGCAGAGAGTACCTCCTATTGTATGTACCATATCTAAGACACTTTGGATAATGGAAATACGTCTTGTTTCTTATCATCTTCTTGCTATCTAATTCTGATTACAGTTTATTGAATGATTCATTTGGCTGAATTGTATCTTTGTTGCAATGGAGGATCTGTTGTGATATTGTTTATAATTATATCAGAGTTTTCTCTTTAATTATAAGTTCTTGTTTCATAGGGTTTTTATTCATATGTGTGTCAATACTACCTAATGTAGATGATATGAATATTACATTTTTATTATCAAGTTACATTTTTCTTATCAAGTCTTCCACCTACTCACCTTATTTCTTAAATCCTGATCCAAAAGTTATTCAAAGCCTTATTTGTTGGTGCATATTGTGTGGAGTAAGTTGTGATTGACAATCCTTTATGAGTTTTTCATCCATTTTCCACATTATCATAAAAACTTATCTTTGATATTCTTATGGGTATTGGGCTTGCACTTATGGAAGTCTAAGTGTGACTTCTAGTGATAATAAAATTGAAAGAGGGAGTTCAATGGAAAGTATCATACCGAATGACAATTGTGCATATAATTCATGTGAAGTGTGTTTGGTAAGAGATTAATCATGCTAGTAAACTTGTTAAATCCAAAATACAAACCGAGAGAATGAGGGCCTAACATAACCATTAGTGTAGACCAAACTGCCTCATTGTCTTGAAAATCCTCTCGGGGCTCATACTTCAAGAAACCATCTGCTTGAGATAGAATATTGGAATCAAATGATATACATGTGATAGTACATACCGTATAAGAAAAATCCTCAAGACAATGGTGGAAGTCAGTAACATCAACAATATTAACTAAATGGTTACTTGAACAGGAGGACTCTCTACTAATCCAAATTGAATATGAAACAAAAGAATACATGGTATGATATAGATTTTCTACAACATTTCCTTCATCCCATGAAAAATGATGATAGGGAATAGTTGTGCTAAGTTCAAGGGAGGAGGCTTTATCCTCTCTATCTTTTGTATGCACATTACCATCATCAAGTAATTCAAAATGGGTCATCCATATTGAGTTCATTTGAATAGAACAATAGGTGGATTCCCGCAAAAAAAACATTCTAGAGATCATGATACAAATAATCATAAGTAGAAGAATTAAGATAATTAAAAGATTCTCTTAAACATGAAACATTTTCAACAAGTGACTCCTTGAATGGTATTTCCTCTTCCTTAATCACATCATTGGTGTTGGATTACTGAGAGGGGGGGTAAATCAGTAATAGAGGAATCTAATCCTTTTTGTCCATATAATGCAAGTGTTATATCAATGTAGCATTAGAATCCAATATTTGCAGAGTAAATAAACAATGAACAAATGAACAATCATACACATACACAATACACACGTGTTTTTATGTGAAAACCCAAAGTGGGAGAAAACCATAGAATACTTTTTATTATATGTCTTGAAGAATTACATTCATTGGAAGCACCAACCTTTTTTTTTTCCAACTACAACTGGAAGGAGGCTCCAACCCCCTAGTTTCTCAGGAAACAACCTGAGGGAAGCTCCAACTCCCCAATTCTCTAGCTACAACTAGAAGGAGGCTATAACCCCCTATCTTCTTCAGATACAACCACATGTCCTTGCCCCGTCCAACCACCCTGATGTATAAGTAGAATGACAGAACCACTTTCACACTATCACTGTGAGATATACTATTGTAAATGTGTACCAATCAACCTTCACCAAACAACGTGTACCAATAACCTGAACCATTCATCAACATGTACCTCAACGTGTAATCAATCTATACCATAAACAAGTGCATCAACCATGCACCAACCTATACCAAATAACTTGTAATCAAATTGTACCATAAACAAGTGCATCAACCATGCACCAACCTGTACCTCAACCTGCAAACCTTCCTTAACTTTAAAAACAAGCGACTAGCATTTTCATCAAAATTTACTTTAGTCTCACATGACTAGTTTTGGATTAGTCAACAACCCTAACTTGAAACAATCATAAATATATACCTGTAATGAATAAAGATCTGAAAATTAGTACATAATGTTCTTCATGGTTTTTTATGAAATTCCTTGAGGTGTCACTAATTGGAACCTCTTAGAAACGGAGTTATAGAAAAAATGGCATACCTTTTTGAATTTTGGCTTATTCTAGAGAGCGAACTTATAGAGCATGCCGTGAATGGAGTATTTGTTGTAACGATCTCAACATTTTACACAAAATAATAAAGACTATACTCTAACCAACACATTTGTTATTACTGAATTTGGATTTGTTATGAATAAGTTATGACATTTTTACCCGAAACACCTATTTTAGACTAGTTTCAGGACTAGCCACAAACCCTATTTTCCACGGAGTGTAACTACAAAAATACAACGACCCACAAGAAGAATTTTTTACCACAAATAATTGGATATGTTTCCTCAATGGCCTCCCAATTTCACAGTCTGAATAATTCTATAAAAGAATTTGTTGCGCAAATTGTGAGATGACTTGTAAATAACACACCTTAGAAAGCATCATCAAAAGAATTTCTCCCTTGAATTTTGGCCTTCTTTACTTCACGTTCCCTCTAAAATTTGGCTTAGATATCCTTTGGTTACCTAAGCCACCTGTAGATATTCAATATGCTCAAGTGTGATTGAAATGAGAGAGTCTTGCCTCTTATTTATACTTTCATGTAGCTTCCTTGGAAGCATCTTCTAGACCACTTTGTCCACATAGTCACCTATGTCCAACTTTTCCCAATTTTCCACTTGGTCATATATCCAAGAGCCACTTGACTGCTTAACCCATTTTCCTCATTTTAGGGTTAACCTTCTTATAATCACTTTCCATAATTAGAAAGTTCTCCATTTACTTTATTATTTAAATAATCCTCCTTGACTTTGTCACTTCACTTTATTATTTAAATAATCCTCTTTGACTTTGTCACTTCACTTTATTATTTAAATAATCATCTTTGAATTTGTCACTTCACTTTATTATTTAAATAATCCTCTTTGACTTCGTCACTTCAATTTATTATTTAAATAATTTCTTCTTTGCAAGCAATTTGACTTCTTTGACCTTTTGGGGCTTCAATCCAACATATGAGGGTCCTCCAACTTCGTAAGGCCATAAATCTCAAATCGTGAAGAGTTATGTGACGTACCACATACCACTAGAAATTGAATGACATGTAATATCCATCTAGAATGGTCTTACATGGAAATATATCAAAACTCATACCATTATACATCAAACAAACTTGGGTCCATTACCCAAACCTTTTTGCTACCAGAATTTGCTACCGGACTGGATTGACATCAATGACAAC
This sequence comes from Picea engelmannii, assembly GCA_009831015.1. NCBI lineage: Eukaryota > Viridiplantae > Streptophyta > Pinopsida > Pinales > Pinaceae > Picea > Picea engelmannii. Next base: position 517,758 of record ML780785.1, read on the forward strand.
CAACCCAATTAATCAACAATCTCTCCCTTTGGCATTGATGGAAACACTTTGATGCAATACCAAAATCATATCACTCATGCTTCCCCTGGAACCATGCATGCATATCTGTGACCAACGCTCCCTCTGGAACCATGCCTCTGTCCTCTATATCCGATAAATCTCTCCTCATTTGTCATAAATGTAAAAGGTATCTTTCCATTCGGGTTTGCTCCCCTTAACTGAATCTTCTGATCTCCCAACCTGAACTGTCCTCTTTATGGTGCTTCCTCGTGTAAATATAATACATATAAGATAAGCATTCAAAATCATTCATTTTGGAGTAGAAATAACTCTGAGTCTCTGGAGAAGATACTGAAAGGATTCCCATGGAAGAGGTTTTGTAAATATGTCTTCCACTTGTTCTTTTGTGCTCACATATTCAACTTTGATGTTATTTTTTGCATCCTGTTCCCATAGAAAGTGATATTTTATTGGAATGTGGTTCATCTTAGAGTGCATCACTGGGTTCTTTGAGATATTGATGCTCTTATATTATCACAATAGATTGGATTGGGTTCATCATACTTAACTTGTATATCTGTCAAATTTTGTTTCATCCATAGAACTTGTGTACAACATGTTGTTTCTTCAATATGCTCTGCCTCAATTGTAGATAAATATATTGATTATTTTTTCTTGCTTAGCCATGATACTAAACACTCACCCAAGTAGAAAGTTGCTCCATTGGTGCTTCGTTAGTCATCAATGCAACTTGCCCAATCTGCATCTGTGTAGGCAATAAGTGATAGATCGTTTCCTTTTGGATACCATAATCCAAACTCTTATGTTCCTTTGAGATATCTAAAAATCCTCTTCACTTCTAATACATGTGATTCCTTTGGTGCTTCTTGAAATCGTGCCACCTGTCCAGCGGCCTGCATTACATTTGGTCTGGATGTTGTCACATATAGTAGGATACCAATCATTGACCTGTATTTCCTCTGATCTATAGAATTTGAATCATCATATTTTCTCAACTTACAACTGGTTTGCATGGGATTGATAAATGGCTTGCAATCTTCCATTCTGAACCTCTTTAGCATTTCTCTGATATACTTGGTTTGAGAAATAAAAATTCATTTCTTTATTTGACGTATCTTGATGTAGAGTTTGTTGTCTGCACTTCCTTTTTTGAACCCTGCCTATTGTAGATATTTATCTAGTCTATAGTACCATTCTTTAGGAGCCTATTTTAGACCATACAGGGACTTCTTTAATTTACACACATAACCTGCGTTCTCTGACAAATGAAATCTTTTTGGGTGTTCAATGTAGACTTCTTCTTCAAGCTCCCCATTCAGAAAAATTGATTTTACATCCATCTAATACACTTTAATATTTTTGGAGCATGCATAAGCTAAAACCAATTAGATTGCTTCCATTATGGCAACTAGGGAAAATGTCTCTTCAAAGTCGATTCCTTCAACTTGTGCATATCCTTTACATACCAATCTAGCTTTGTTCCTTGTAACCTCTCCATCGCCATTCAATTTATTCCCGTATACCCACTTTGTGTCGGTCACATTCTTATCCTTTGGTCTTGGAACCAATTCCCAGGTGTCATTTTTCTGTATTTGATCCAATTCTTCATCCATGGCCTTATTCCAAAATTCATCCTTGGTGGCCTCTTCAAAACAGGTTGGTTCAATCATAGATGAGAGTAATAGGTGCGTTTGTGCTGGTGAATAGATCCTTCTTCTAGTCTCAACTCCTGCATCTTTGTTTCTGATAATCTGATCTGAAGGATGATTCTTTTGTACTCATCTGCTAGGTATCTTTAGAGGCACTTGTTGAACTTGTTCTTTTGATTCTGCCGGATCCTCTCTAACTTCCGCTTCTACTTATTTTTCATCTTCTTCGTCTTCTTCCTAAATTTTTTCCATTGATTCATTTTCTTCTTCCTTTAATTCTTGTCTACGTGTTTCATCAATTGTTACATTGACAATTTCCACAACTTTGTTCAATATCAGGTTGTAACACTTGTATTCTTTCCTTGTACGTGAGTAACCAAAAAATACTCATTTGTCCACACAAGAGTCAAACTTTCCCATTTTGTCATCTTCTCTTTTGATGTAACATTTTCTTCCAAAAACTCTGAAGTGCTTCACATTTGTTGGTCTTCCTTTCCATAGCTCGTAGGGAGTTTTTTCAGTGTTGTTTCTGAGCATTATTATGTTTTGAATACAAAATGTTGTATGCAATGCATGTGTCCAAACGATATCTACTAATTTGGAATCCATTAGCATTGTTGGAGCCATTTCCTGTACTGCCATGTTGTTTCTTTCAACAAATCCATTTTGTTGAGGTGTCCTGGCAATAAAGAATTGTCTTTTTATTCCATGCCTGCTATAGTAGTCCATAAATTCCTTTGAAGTGAAATCTCCCCCATTATCAGATCTCAAGCATTTGATTTTTGAATCCATTTCATTTTCAACCATTTCCTTGTAGACCTTGAAGTTTTCAAAAGCTTCTAACTTATTCATGAGAAAGAAAACTATAGTCATTCTTGTATAATCATCAACTAATAACATAACGTATTTCTCACCTTTTAAACCCTTTGTTGTAGTTGTTCCAACTAGATCAGTATGCAGAATTTCTAGTGGTCTTGTTGTTGAATATTCTTTTGATTTATACCTGGTCTTTGTTTTCTTTCCTTGTTGACAATGCTTACATAAAGTGTTGGTTGGTTTCGTGATCTAGGGAATTTCTCTAACTGCTTCCCTTTTTCTGAATTTGACAAGGTTATCAAAATGTATGTGACTCATTCTTCTGTGCCATAGCCAAATTTCATCTTCCTTTCCTAGGGAACACTTTTCATTTCCAATTTCACTTAATACATATATGTTGCTTGAAGTTCTCGCAGCTGTTACAATCAATTTTCCTAAACCTGTTTTTCTTATCTCGCACTTTTTTGAATCGAAAGTAACTTTATGAACTTGGTCACACATTTGACTCAGACTTAGAGGATTATGTTTCATATATTCTACTAGTAGAACATTTTCTACCTTGGTATTCTTGTTCCCAATTCCAATTGTGTCTTTTCTAATGATTCTAGCTAAATCATCATTTCCAAAGGAGAATGGTCCATCTCTTTCCTTTCTTAATGTAAGAAACCTATCTCTATCACCTGTCATGTGTTTTGAACAACCACTTTCAACATACCAACCATGTTTCTTCTTTTTAGCTTGTAGAGAGAGTGTCCATTCTTCATTGTGATATTGATTCTGCTTCCTTATCCATGTCCTTTTCTGAGGTTCTTGTCTTTGACTGTTGTTGTTCTGTTGTGGTTCTCTAGGAGGGACTATCATTCTGCAATCTTTGGTCATGTGTCCAAAGTTGTTACATTTGTAGCATTCCACTTCAGTGCTCAAATATTCAAACCTATTGTAACTTATTCTATGTGTTTCACTAGGCCTTGTTGGATAACCCTTTTGTGTATGACTTTAAAGTTGTTTATGTTCCTTTTGTTAGCTCTACAATTCACATCTTTATGTTTAAAATTATTACATGCATAACATAAACCAAAAAACATAGTATGATACCTGGGATTTGAAGATCTTCTGAAAGGAGGTGCTCTTATGAATCATTTTTCTTCCTAAGGCCTATCTATTTTTGTTGGTCATTGATTCTAAAATCTGAATCTTCCTAGTGGAGGAGTGTCCCTGTAATTTTCTTTGTAGAAATTCCTATCCCCTTTGATTGTTTCTGCATAGATTTTTGGATATGTTTCTTGTTCTGTTGTTTTGGACATTGATCCATTTTCTGTTTGATTGTATCCAAGTTCGGACTTGTCATGATGAGGTTTTTGACTGCTAATAATGTCATTCAAAACTTTTGAGTTGTTCTTCATATTTTCTTTTGAATATTCTTTCTTAATGTGACAAATTCTTCTTCTGAATTTCCAATGATCATGTCTCTTCCTTCTAGCTGTTCTTTGAGTTCTTCTTCAATTCTTTTATCTTTTTCAATTTGAACCTTCAAATTTCTAATCATTTGTTCTAGTTCATGAGTGTTTTCTTTATTGTCTAGTTCCACTTGTAGTTTCTTGTTTTTCTTGTTTTCTCTTCTGATAACTTCTATGGAACACAAAAATTATTCTCAGTAATCAACTTCTACCTCTTCATATTCTTCTTCAGTCTCTTCATATTCTTCTTCAGAGTCTTCTTTATTGGAGTCTTCTACTGCCATGAATAGAACTATTTATGTCTCACTGTTACTGACTTCATATTCATCTGATGATGAGATGTCTTCTTTGGTGCATACAATTTTCTTGAAAACTTTCTTTGTGGTTATTTTGCCTTTATATGTTTATTTTATATTTGAGTAACCTTCATCATTTATCTTTTTCTTATGAGGAAATTTGTTAGAAAAATGACCAATACCATCACATTTAAAACAAATCAAAGGAAGCTTACCTCTATACCTACCATTGGTTCCCTTGTTCAATCTTTTGACAAAGTTGACCACTTCTTCATCATCTTCTGAGATGTCACTACTACTACTATTTTCTTTTTCTTTTTTATTTCCCTTTTTCTTTGACCTTTTGGATGCTTTGAATGATGATTCCTTTATATATGGATTTTCCTATTTAGTTCTCATTTCATATGTTATGAATATTCCATGTAGTTCATCCATGCTTATTGAATTTAGATCTACTCTTTCTTTTAGTGATGGTATCTTAGGGTCAAATCTCATAGGAAGAGATCTTAGTAACTTTTGAAAAATTATAGATTCTTTGATTTCTTCTCCCAATATCAAGATTGAATTTATTGTTTCATCGACTCGTAAAAATTAATTTGCAATGTTCTCATCTTCCTTCATCCTTAGTTGTTCAAACTAACCTCTGTAAGTTTGAATCTTTGCTGCTTTGGGTTTTGAATCTCCTTCATAAATATTTTGAAGTTTGTCCCAAATCTATTTAGCAGATTTACGATGTGAAACTTTGGTGAATATCGATTCTCCAAGACCATTCAGAAGTGCATTTGTGGCTTTGGAATTATTCTGACCGAGTTTCACTTCTTTGTCATTTTTCGACAGAACTGCTGGTGTTGTGTATCCATCTACAATTGATTGCCAAATTTCAAATCCTTGTTCCCATATATATGTCTTCATCCTTAAGCTCCAAAATGAATACTTCTATCCATCAAACTGTGGTACTCCATTTTTATACATGTAGTTACTCTCCATGATCTACCTTTTAGTGGTTAATCTAATTTCTGAAGGAACCTTCTCTGATACCAATCGTTGGATTAATGAGAGGGGGGGTGACTCAATAATAGAGGAATCTAATCATTTTTGTCCATATAATTATTGAGTGTTATATCAATACAACATTATCATCCAATATTTGCAGAGTAAATAAAAAATGAACAAATGAACAATCATACACATACACAATACACCAATGTTTTTATGTGGAAACCCAAAGCGGGAGAAAAACACATAATGTTTTTTATTATATGTCTTGAATAATTACATTCATTGGAAGCACCAAATTCCTTTGTTTTCCAGCTACAACTGGAAGGATGCTCCAACCCCCCAGTTTCTCAGGCTTCAACCTGAGAGAATCTGAAACTCCCCAATTCTCTGGCTACAACCATCCAGAGACTACAACCCCCTATGTTCTCTGGGTACAACCGAAAGGTGGCTACAACCACCTATCCTTGCCCCATCCAACTTTCCTGATGTATAAGTATAATGATGGAACCACTGTCACACTATCAATGTGAGATATACTGCTGTAAAATTGTACCAATCAAACTACACCAAACAACCTGTACCAATAAGTTGAACCATGCATCAACCTATACCTCAACCTGTAATCAACATGTACCGTAAATAAGTGCATCAACCATGCACCAAACTGTACCAAAAAACCTGTAATCAACTTGTACCGTAAAAAAGTGCATCAACCATGCACCAACCTATACCTCAGCGTGCAAACCTTCCTTAAATTTAAAAACCAGATACTAGCATTTTCATCAAACTTTACTTTAGTCTCACATGACTAGTTTGAATTAGTCAACAACCCTAAATTAAAATAATCATAACTATGTACCTGTAATGAATAAAGATCTGAAAATAGTACAAAATGTTCTTCATTTTGTTTTTTGCAATTCCTCTAGGTGTCACTACATGGAACCTCTCAGAAAAGGAGTTATAGAAAAAATGGCATACATTGTTGAATTCTGACTTATTCTAGAGAGCGAACTTGTAGAGTGTGTCCCACACTGAATATTTCTTGTATGGATCTGAAAAATTTTACACTGAATACTACAGACTATACTCTAACCAACACATTTGGTATTACTGAATTTGGATCTGTTATGAAGAATCTATGACATTTTTACCCAAAACACCTGTTTTAGACTAGTTTTAGGACTATCCACAACCCCTATTTTCCACGGAGTGTAACTCCAAAAATACAATGACCCACAAGATGAAATTTGTACCAAAACTAATTGGATATGTTTCATCAATGACCTCCCAATTTCATGTTCTAAATCATTCATGAAAAAACGTTATTGCATAAATGGTGAGATGACCTGTAAATAACATACCTTAGAAAGAATCATGAAAATAATTTATCCTCCCTTGAATTTCGACCTTATTTACTTCACCTTCCATATGAAATTTTCCCTAGATATCCTTTGGTTACCTCGGTCACCTGTAGATATCCAATATTCTCAAGTGTGATTGAAATGAGAGAGCCTTGCCTCTTGTTTATACTTTCATATATTTTCTTTAGAAGCATCTTCTAGAACACTTTGTCCACATAGTCACCTATGTCCAACTTTGCCCAATTTGCCACGTGTCCATATATCCAATAGCCACTTGACTACTTAACCCCTTTTCCTCATTTTAGGGTTAATCTTCTTATAACCACTTTCCATAATTAGACATTTCTCCATTTACTTTATTATTTAAATAATCCTTTTTGACTTTTTCAGTTCACTTTATTATTTAAATAATCCTATTTGACTATGTCACTTAACTTTATTATTTAAATAATCCTCTTTGACTTTGTCACTTCACTTTATTACTTAAATAATTTCTTCTTTGCAAACACTTTGACTTCTTCGACCTTTTGGGGCTTCAAGACAACATATGAGGGTCCTCCAACTTCGTAAGGCCATAACTCTCAAACCATGAGGAGTTATGTGACGTTCCACATACCACAAGAAATGACATGACATGTACTATCCATATAGAATAGTCTTACCTGAAAATATACCAAAACTCATACCATTATACATCAAACAAATTTTGCTACATTACCCAAACCTTTGTGCTACCAGAATTTGCTACCGGATTGGGTTGACATCAATGGAAACCAACCCAATTAATCAACAGTTGGATGATTGTGAATCAATGGGCTTCATGATAGGAATGGTTTCACAACCAACACATTCTTCTTCAACATGGTATTCCTCTTCCAAGGAAAAAGTGGATTGATGTGATAAAAGAGGCATGTCATGTACGTTTATTTCTTCTATTGAAATGAAAATATTCGCGTGCTTATTTTTCCCTTGCAAAATATAATAATATAAAATATATTCCAAAAGATATTCATGGTTAGAAGAGGGTAGAAAATCAGAATAATCCTCAGAAAAAGAAGTTTCAATAAATGATCCACCAGCAGTAGGAAAACATTCTTGATCTATCTCGGTTAGACTAGGAGAATTTATAACAATGAGAAAATTCAAATTAAAATAAACTAATTCGAAATTATCCCTCGGTGAGGAAGGATTAATGCCATGAGTGTCCATATTTTCTCCATTAACAAAATGATCATCATTCATGTCTTTCCTCATAGATTACTATTCCATTACTTGTGATGGAAAAGATGATATGGGATAATGATAACTTCACATGACCATTGGTGTGACCTGAAGTGTCCCATTATCAATAGGAAAACCCTCCTCTTGGTCAACTACAAAAAAATATGAGCTTGAATTTTCAACACAAGAGGTCTCTTTTTTGTCACAAGGAATAAAAAGGTGGAATGGAGTGATGGGAGGATGCATATATTTATTCTGAAAAATAATTATATTTCTGATCAACATCTCCCATAGTAAATACATATCTAGACATATGGAGCCTGATTGAACCATTAGCATTTACACCATTCTCATGTGAATCTAAATAAGAAGATAAATGTATGTTAAGACATGATTTAGATTCTTCATCCACTAGCTGGTATATTTCATTAGTAAGAGAAACCAAAAAAGAAATCAAATTATTGTTAAAGGGCCTATCATCCAAGGAAATCAATAAAAAACATGAGTAAATATGATAACAAAATATTCAAGATATTCATCTTCATTCTTCCTAATTTCTTAAATTTCTTCACACAATTTATCATAATCACAATTCTCAAAAGCATGCAAAAATTTAGAAAATAAATTGTTCCCATGTATGGATAGAGGCAGTTGGCAAGGTATCACACCATATCTTGACCCGACCTGCGGAAGTGAGAGTGAATAGCCTAAAAATGATAATTACATTAGCAATATTGTGAGAACTACAAAATTTTAAAAATTTTAAAGCATGTCGAGATGCAGAGGTCTCACCCTCTCCATCAAATTTAAGTTGCAACAATAAATGTAAAATATTTCTAGGAGGTTTGGGAGGTAGAGTATCATAAAAACGTATCTATAAAGGGATATGGGATGAATCCATTATTAAATCAAACCAATTAATTAAAGTGATTCCACATGCTCAACTTGTCATCTGGCCCTCCTTCTAGTGTCATTTTTGTTGACGGGTCCAAATGTCATGTCAAGCAACTAAGGGAGAAAATCTGATGGTAGGTCCCAATGAGACCTAATCTCGTTAAGTATAGAATTTTTTATGAATATGTGGGTATGATTTCCACTCATAATTAAAAGAAGAAAAGGGGAAAGACAACAAAATGTCCCCCAAAGAGTTGTAATTAATCATAAGACTAATCTAATTGAAAGAAAACTAATCTAATCTAACTACTTCTAACCTATCCCGAGAGAAAAACTAATAGAATGAGTACAGTAAGAGATAGTATCATAAGAACCATAAATAATTCATGTATGTTGATGTTAAGTGATAACAACAATGATACAAATACATAAACGATTAGTTGTACAATCCATTCATAACATTATTTGTGTACTCATAAGGAAACATATGACAACATGAGAAGACAAAACATAGTGAATAAATAGTTCATACGACAAAATTCTATGCTACTTAAGTAGAATATAAATGCACAAATAATAATCTCGTATGCATTCATCAAAGCCACAAATTTCTGAAATTCCTCTTGATCTTTATTCATTCAACAATAATAGTTCCATCTTTCATTTACAAAGGGAAAAAGTCATCTTTTACATGTAGCAAGCTCTCTTTTATAAAACAAGAGAGACTCTTCAGATTTCATGGATGTTTTTTTCATTTTCCCTTAATTTCTTTTACATTATTTAAAATGAATATGCAAGATTTACAACTAGAAGCTAAAGAGAACCCTAAGTAGTTATTTTCTCCCTCATGCGGTTCATAAATTACATTCATTTACAAGTATTAGTATCCCTTTCCGTTGGCATTGTCTTCTATTGCTTTAGCTATTCTAGGAATTTATGGTGTTTTCTTATTGATTAATATCTTCTAATCATCTTCTCCTCTGTCTCAACTTTTCATTGATCTATTTCTAGTCTGATTTCATTTCTTGTAGCTTGAGATATGATTGTTTGAGCATAGCATAACTCGTTCTTCAACTAAATTTCGGTTTCTTCTGTGTTTTTCATTTCTAGACAATTTCCACTGTCAATCTACCAAAAAAATGTATCCCATCATTTTCTTCTCCCTTTGATATTTTCGACAAGGCATCCTAGGCCTGGTTTCATTGCCCATAGAATAAGATATGGTTGGTTGAAGTCTTCTTGTCCATTTATTCCCCCAAATCCATGGTCTAATTTTCTTCTAAATTTTCTAATGGCTTTTGTTACCTGTATATCCTAGATACCTCTTCTAATGCATTTCTCACTCTGATACCTTTCCAATGATGTATCATCAGCATAGTTCTGACACCTACAACCAAAGTTATGCTCGTTTGAAAAACATTGCTCAACAGTTGTTGATCATGCATTTGGGTCAATTTGAGCCATTGATCCTTAAACTGCAAATAGAAATCGCACATGCATAAGAGAGTTCAACACTTAGTGATTTAAATTGTTTTATCCTCTATAGATAGTTTGAATAAGAACCTAAGCGGGCATAGGACTTGTGGCTTGTAATATAATTTTAGCTAATTTCCCTCCTATAAATTAGGGAAATAATAATATAAAAAAATAACAAAGCTAATTACAATTAACCTACATTAATCACAATTAATAAAATTACCCTAATCTATATGAAAATGAAAATTAAAATAATCTAATTACCCCTACTAACTTAAAAATAAAAATGAATAAAATGTAAAAATTAAAAATGACAAAAATTACAAAAATAAAATTAATAAAATAATGATAATTATCCCCCTCCCACCTACGTGAAACTAAAACTAAATAAAATCAAATAGTATATATATATATATACCCCCTCCCCCACCAAAATGTTCATAGTCCAAAATCTTAGACATAGGAATGATATTCCCCATATAACATTCCACAGGTATTCCTCGTCAGAGTTGGTTCACTCACACTCTAGCTCACAGTTCATTCCACACTCCCGACGAAGACAAGGTACACTCCACTCTAGCTTACTTACTCCTGATGACGATCAACTCCAATGGCTTTTAAAAATATTCAAAATAATATAATGCATTGGAACATTATCCGAAAATAATTATTATAATAATATTCAATGATAATATATCCAATGCATGGTTGTGGAGGTATGTCATAAGAAGAGGTTGGTGGGTAAAGTTAAGAGGTAAATATTTAAGTTAACATCCAAAGATGACGACTTCCCATGATAGGAGGTGAAGAAAATTAAAATAATCATATTTCACATGTATGCACACTCTTCAATATATAATATTAAAATAACCATTTGAAATAATATTAAATAAAATATGGTGCATGGATTTTTTAAGGATTGATAAGAGAGCGTGGTAAGTCTTCTACAATAAATGTCTATGATGACATAATTCCAACTTATTCCCATGATTAATATTAAAATAATATTATAATAAGCATGTTCTCCCATATATATAATTAAATGACC
>ML780786.1:22940-57418 GCA_009831015.1 Picea engelmannii
GTAATAGATCAAAGTCCCTAATTTACTTGACATCTTATTAAAAATTTGGTTGATTAATATAGATTTCATCATAGGAAGTCCAATCCATATGATCCACAAGCAAATGGACTTGAGTAAAGGATACAAACAGGGAACTTAAGAAAATTTTAACAAAGACAATGTGGATTCATAGGAAACATTTGGAAAAATAAACTTGATGAAGTTATTCCTTAAACAAAGTTTGAGATTATGACTCTTTGAACAACATTAGAGCCAAGATATGAGCTTTATGTAACATAGGAGGAGTGGGTTTACTAGCTTAATGCCTTATATGAGATTCAATGGAAAGCATATTTTCACACAGAGGTTTTCCAATGCCAACACATTTGTTTGCATGACCACTTCATCAAGACAAAATAGTTCTAAGTTGGTGACTAGGCACTATTATATGATTCTAGGTTTAATGACTTTAATGGTAAACTCAAAACTAGATGGCTATGTCCTTATGAGAATAATGATCTCTTTAGTAATAGCTTAGATCAAATTTGTATCATTGATGAAGATAGGACCCCACTCCTAGTCAACAACCACATGTTAAATATTTACAAGAAATCATTAACCAAGGAGGACTTTCTATCTATATTGCAAGTACAAGAACACCATTTAAGTGTCATTGTAAGGAATCACTAGCTTCAGTCAAGAGTATCATCTTGATATTTTTACGATCTCACCAGAAAATTCTATAAAAAGAAAGAAAAACAACACATAATAATAGAAAACATAATAATAATTCTCATGAAGAAAAACCCTACATGGAATTATAAGACAAGGGAGTCCTTGAAAACTAGCTTGTTGGTGAGTCCTCCTTTGCAGAAATAATAAATTCTTATCATGAAAACCCCCTTGCAGGAACCACAATACAATAGACAGCTTGGAAACCAACTTGCTAGTGAGTTCTCTATAAGAATACCAATAACAACAACAACAACAACAACAAATAAAGACTGAACAAGAAGGCAATATCATCAACAAATTGTCATTGCTCCAACACCACCAAACTAAGGATTTTTATTACTAGTAATGTACATGTTCTTATTTCTATATAATCAATACATTTTGATGATTTTGTTAGGTGTTCTAGTACTTTCGAGAACACTCCAGTGCTAGGTGTTTACTTGACATGTTTCACTTACATACATATTGATGTTGAGTTCTCCCATCAATACCAAATTGTTTTTTTCATATGCTAATGACTTAATCAAGTAACAATGCTAGTACACAATTGCTCTCAATTGAACGTGCACATGTTGCTAATGATACCAATGCCACTACATAATTTTTCCAGATTGTTGCATGTACTTGTTGTTGTTTCCACTAGTAATGTTCCATCGCTTCTCACGATTCAATTGTTGATTCTATATTCCTACATAGTGGAACTAATTTCTTTCACCTCTTTCATCAATTAAATGTAGCTCAAGTGTACTCATCTACTCTTTTTTTGTAATGGTAGTGAATGCTCTTTGCAAGTTCAGTTTACTTAGATTGTGACGGCTACTATTTCCCCTCATGATTCCATAGGAATTCTTCCCTCCATTTCTCCCACACCTTATCCCATCACTACTATTTTATGGGGTGATATATTCTATGCATCTAGTTACCTAACGGTGACTAGGCCTTTTTTTTTNGGGGGGGTTCATTAGCACTCTGCAAACTCTACAACTACACAAATAACAAAGCAATTGATCAATGGTTGGATCAAACAACAAACTAATTGATTGATGATTGAAGTGAAAGCTTCCAATTTGCATTGATGGTTGATGTGTTTCGATAACCTAACTTAATTGTTGCATAATAGGGGGTGATGTTTGTTGGAGATATTACATACTCACCTATAATTATTTTCCTAAGTTTTACAGTTCAATGTTGAGAACTCTTCCTTAGATGAGAATATTCTCTCGAGAGAATATTCCCCTACAAAATAGGATGTTCCTCTTCATTTTAGAGTCAATTACACTCAGTTATACTTAATTAGACTAGTGGAATGTTGGTCAACTGAGAGGGGGGGTGAATCAGTTGTTACCGTGCTTAAACAATTATGCTTATTTTAAACTCTTTACAGAGCACTCAATGACAATCACAATAATGCAGAGAGGTAAGCAATAGAACATTCGACATCAGTCACACATATGAAATATACAGAGACAAATATTTCCTAAGGAAACCCACAAAGGGTAAAAAAACCTCTTCGTCTTGATATGATAAGTAATCTTTACATTCTATACATTATCATACTTATGAGCTCCAACTCATTGTGAGGCTACAACCTCTATTTTGCAAGCTGCAACTTGCTGAGAGCACCAACTCTCTGTTTTCTCTAGCACCTACTAGAAAGAAGCACCAACTCTTTGGTTTCTCTAGCACCCACTAGAAGGAAGCACCAACTCCCTGGTTTCTCTAGCACCCACTAGAAGGAAGCACCAACTCCCTGGTTTCTCTAGCACCCACTAGAAGGAAGCACCAACTCCCTGGTTTCTCTAGCACCCACTAGAAAGAAGCAACAACTCCCTAAGTGTTCCAACACCAATTGGATGGAAGCACCAACTTCCAGTCACACAGGAACCAACCTGTATAACAGAGAACAACAGTTTTCCCTTGCACCACCCTGCCACCCTGGCTTTTCTGGTTGCAACCAGATGGAAGCTACAACTCCATGTGTTCAAGCACCCACTTGAACCTCTGAGGACAACAGTCCTCCCTAGCACCTCCCTACCACCCTGAGATATAAAGTTTGATATCTGCAAATTTATCACAGTGATACAATATTTATCAATGGCTTACTGGTCTCATCATTGTTCTACTACACTGTTCTTCTCTACCTGCATCAGTGTCTTCCTGCACACTTTCCTTACGCTTTATGTTCTTCTTCCTTCTATGCTCTGTGCGCCATGTCCCTTCTATGCACCATTCCTCTTTTGTGCATTTCAACAGCTGCACTCTGATTCCTTCTACACCCATGAATCACACTCAACAACCCACAATCTCTTCTCTGTTCTACATTTTTATCCTCTTTGTGCCTCTTCTGCATCCTCTATTCACAATGCTTCTACATGCTCTCCCCATGTCGAGTGCTTTGCCTGATCATCATTGCAACTCTTCATCTTCTTTGGCGGTTAAACCCATTCATCCATCATCACTGGGTATTATGTTGAGATTCCTTAGCCTCTCCAACAATCGAGACTCTTCGTCTTCTCTGTCACAGTCGAGCTCATTCCCTCTATTGCAGTTCCAGGCTCCAACGGTCTTACATCTGTCAATAGACTCTATGAATAGTCTTCATTCCACTGGAAGATGCCTCGAGACTCTTCATCTTCTCTGGCGATCACCCTGAAGTCTCTTCGAGTCCTCTGGCAGAAACCATCAGTCATTTCTAGCAGTTACACTATGAACCTATTGAGCCTTGTGCCTTTGGGACCTTGATGCAGGAGCATTGCAAAATACCCAAAACGAGCGTGGAGCCAACGCATGTGTTTTTAAACACATGACATATTTCTTTGAAAACTTTTTGAAATTGAAGCACCAAACCTTTAATGAATCCTTTATGAAGGAGCGCCTTTTGTATATTGTATCCGACCTTGAGCCATACGCTCTTGTCTGAAGTAGCTAAGGAGGCATTTAATCTAGTTAATGCAGGTAGGTAGGATTTATTTCTAGATTAGACAGTTTTAGAGTCTGAGAGGGAAAACGGGTATAGACACCCTCATTGTATTATTGTAGCATTAGCCAGCATTCAGAGGAGAGAGCAGAGAATATTGGATGGAGAACACCCATGTATCTGTAGTTGAATTAATAGAAGAAAGCTTTGATTCGAGCGCATGGGTTTGTGTTGTTTTCTCTGTGTATTATGCTCATGAATGTTTGTTTCTATTGTGCATTTGTTTTTCATATGTTGTGCATGTGATTTCATGTTTCAATTGAAGTCTAAGAGGGAGACAGAATGAGTTTCAATTGTTTCTCTATCTGAGCCAGGAGATTCCTGCAAAGAGTGTAGTTGAATTCATCCGCAAAGAGTGCGTTGATGAAGGCTCAGTAGTTGAACTTTTATTCTCATTCGCCTAGAAGTTGTTTTGGGTTATTGAAGCTGTGCAAGGTGAGTGCACAGGCAGAAAGAAGGAGTCTCAGTTGTTAATCTGAGCAGAGGAATTTGAAGACTGTTGCTGCAGGAAGTGCGCAGAGTCAGGAGGATTCAACACTTGGAGAGTCGTTGAACGATTGCTGCGAAGAGCGCGTGCACGAATCCATCTGAAGTAATCAGGGTGGAAAAGCTCAGGAGATTTAGCACCCTCGTAACATTGTTGAAGGAGAGCACAGAAGTCTATGTAGGAGGTTTGATTGAGGAAGGGTCACGCGGAGTGGCAAGAGCGGGCTTGGAGAGAAATTCCTTAGAAGGAACTTTTAGCCATCCCAGGAAATCCTCAAGAAGGAGAAATCGACGGTCAGGATTCGTAGACGAAAGCCGTGAAATTCTGACAGCCGTCAGATCTAGGAAAGTTGCACTCAGGTTAAGCCTTAGCGTGTAGGGAAGGATCCCGTGAGTCATCAAGACTCAGCTCATCGGAAAATCGGGGTTTACAGAGACGAGAGTCTTATGCACACTGAAATCGTGATTGGCGAATTCCCGAAAGGGTCTCAAACGTTGATTTCAACAGGGACACATGGAGCGAGATCCCGGGGAGTCGGGATTCAGCATTTCGGAGTTCTCGGTGACGAGAGACTCACGACTGAAGAAGTAGCGATATCCCGAAATGCGATAACCACATGGTCACCGTGTCAAGTGGAGGACAGGTGTCGGAAGGCCAAGCCTTGCCGTGAGTAGAAGATAGGTGGCATCGCACTTCGGGAATCGACATTTGGAAAGGGATATGAATTTGTGCAACAGGGATCGTGAATTCCCGATACGCGATTCCCCGATCAAGTACAGGGGAGTGGGAGCCCAGGCGTCAGAACAGAAGATAGGTGGCGTCGGGAATCGGGGATTGGAAATCCCGCGAGTGTGAGTTCCACGCATTTCTATTCTGCGAAGTCTGAATTTCCGATAAAGGGAGAGGACGTGGTCAGGTGGGCCAACAGGTCGCATGTAAGAAAGGTTAGCCGGAGGGAGCTAAGACGCACGAGGTGCCATCGGAGATCGGGAGTCGGGGTTTTGTGGGTGTCGTGACTCACGACCTTGTGAAGGCCGATTTCCCGATAAGACCAAAGGGAGATCAATAAGAGCATCCTGTGGGTGATAAAAGGTCCTGATAAGGGATTTGAAGAAGCAATTTAGCTCTTCGGAACTTGGGAAAAATAAGGTCCTGGTGATAGCGGGCGTGCCGGGTGGTGGTCTGCGTCAGAGTGGTATCAGAGCGAGAAAATCTCTCTGTTTCTGTAACAAAGGAGAAGAGAAAATTTCACCATACTGTCGAGAAGAGGTAGACAATCACCCAATCCAGAGGGGGAAAGGGAACTGTCCAGGGAAAGAGAAATGTCCAGAGAAAGAAGTAGCCAAGGACAGAATTTAGAGATGGAGAGGGAAATACGAAATCTCCGTGCCAGAATGGAAGATATGGAAGCAGCGTAGAGACGCACAGCCAATGCTGGGGATCTAAGTGACTCTGAAGGTGAAGTTGAGGCTGAACCACAAGGAGGATTTGCAACCGAAGATGCAGCCAATGAGCGATTGATTAAAGCTATCGCCCGGATGAGTTCTAAGACAAAAATGGACATTCCAGTCTATGAAGGAAATCTAGATGCAGAAGAGCTTCTGGATTGGATTAGAGCTCTTGACACCTACTTCGATTATGAGGATATCGAAGAGGATAAAAAGGTCAGGCATGCTGTCACAAAATTGAAGGGACATGCAGCATTATGGTGGGACGAACTTCAAGCGGATAGACGTTCCAAAGGCAAACAAAAGATCAAAAGCTGGGATCGAATGATTGCGAAGATGAAGGAAAAATTCATCCCGAGGGATTATCAGATCACATTGTTTAGGAGAATGCAGAACCTGAGACAGAAGCTGATGACGGTAAAGGAGTATAGCGAAGAATTCTACAAGCTCAATATTAGAGCAGGTCATCGGGAGAGCGATGATGAAAAAGTAGCCAGGTATATGAATGGCTTAAGATACGATATCCAGGATGAGATGAGTATGACAACCATCAGAATGGTTGAGGATGCGTATCAGATGGCGCTAAAGGCAAAAGAAAAGCTAAGCCGTAAGCCCACACAGCGAGGCAGGGATAGGAGCCAGCCGAGAGGTAAGTCAGTTTCCCAAGACAGGTTCCAGAAGTCTAAAGATGACTGGAAGAAGCCTCATACCAAAATGGAAAGAGGGGGAAGTTCTCAATGAGGCCAGCACGCTGAACAGCGAAGGCAACAGGCAGAACCGGATGGAGGATACAGTGATAACAGTACTTTTCCTCGTACCAGAGGTAGAGGAAGAGGCTGAGGTGGACTTATCACATGCTACACATGTGGGAAAAATGGACACAAAGCAGTTGACTGTCCATATAGGAAAAAGGATGGAGGTGAAGCTCACATCGCTGAAGCACAAAGGAGAGCTACTGAAATAGAAGACGCCGAAGACGGAAGGTATTTGATGATGCGAAAAGTTCTCGTTACACCCGAGAGGGAGGTGGAGGACACAGCTCAGAGAAGCAGACTGTTCAGAACTGCATGCAAGACCAAGGACAGGAAATGTAAGGTCATTGTGGATAGCGGAAGCACCAACAATCTCGTTTCAACCAAGATGGTGGAGAAAGTAGAGCTAGAGACAACTGATCACCCGAGTCCATATAAAGTTTCATGGTTACAGAAGGGACATTAGGTGAGTGTCACTAAACAATGCTTAGTGGACATCAAGATAGGAGGATATAATGATAAAATTCTCTGTGATGTTATTCCTATGGATGTATGTCATTTATTGCTAGGCAGACCATGGCAATATGACAGGAACGTAATTCATGATGGGAAGATGAATACATACACTTTAGAGAAGAATGGAAGAACACACATGCTACTTCCAATTAAAGAAAAAGAAGTAAAACCAGAGACGAGAAATACTGTACTTCTCATGAGTGGGAAGGAACTTCTGGCGGAAGTGAAGAAGAAGGAAGATCCATAATTCTTTGTGGTCAGGAAACCGAGAGTTGTTTTGACTAGCACAAGAGTGGATGACTTGCTGGAAGAAATTCAGGAACTGCTGGAAGAGTTCGCTGATATAGTGGTAGACGAATTACCTCATTTGTTGCCACCAATGAGGAGTGTGAGTCATCACATAGACCTCATACCAGGAGCCAGTTTGCCAAACAAAGCTGCGTATAGGTTGACGACGCAGGAGAATGAAGAGGTCAAAAGGCAGGTATAGGAATTGCTGTATAAAGGACTGGTCAGGGAGAGTCTAAGTCCGTGTGTCGTTCCAACGGTACTGAGTCCAAAGAAGGATGGAGGTTGGAGAATGTGCACTGATTCCAGATCCATCAACAAAATAACCATCAGGTACAGGTTTCCATTGCCGATGATGGATGACTTGATGGACTGCTTGAGTGGAGCAGAATTTTTTTCAAAGGTTGATTTGAAAAGTGGATACCATCAGATTCGCATGAGGGAAGGCAATGAATGGAAGACAGTGTTCAAAACCAATGAAGGGTTGTACGAATGGCTAGTCATGTCGTTTGGTTTGACGAATGCACCGAGTACATTCATGAGGCTACTGAATGAAGTGCTAAAAGAATTTATTGGTAAGTTTGTCATTGTTTATTTAGATGACATATTGATTTTCAGCAAAACGAAGGAAGAACATCTAAAGCATTTAGCTGCAGTAATGAGGAAACTACAGCAAGAGAAGTTGTTGATCAACGTGAGGAAATCTTCATTTATGAAGACATAACTCATTTACTTGGGGTTTGTCATATCGGCAAATGAATTGAAGATGGATCCAAGTAAAGTGGAGGTAATTAAAAATTGGCCATCACCAAGAAATGTTTTCGAGGTGAGAAGTTTCCACGGATTGGCAAGTTTCTACATAAAATTCATCAGGAACTTCAGTGGAGTTAGCGCAGCGATGATGGACACAGTCAAGAAAAGACATAAATCTTTTCATTGGACTGAAGAGGCAGAGAAAAGCTTCAATCTGTTGAAGCGAAGGATCACCGAACAGCCGGTTTTGGTGTTGTTAGATTTTGCAAAGGTTTTCCAAGTGAAATGCGATGCAAGTGGCTTTGCCATAGGAGCAGTCTTGAGCCAGGAGGATAGACCAATTGCATATTTCAGCGAGAAGCTGGATGAGGCAAAGGTGAAGTACTCAACGTATGATAAGGAATATATGCTATCATACAGGCGTTGAAGAAGTGGAGGCATTACTTGATCCCAAAGGAATTTGTTCTGTATAGTGATAATCATGCATTACAGTTTGTGACTCAGCAAGAGAAGTTGAATCAGAAACATGCTAAATGGGTAGAGTATATGCAAAATTTTACGTTTGTAATTAAACACATTTCAGGGACTGCTAACAAAGTGGTTGATGCTTTGAGCAGGAAATGTTTGCTGCTGCAGGAGTTTCGAGTCAAAACATTGGGTTTTGAAAATATGAAGGACATGTATGCAGGTGATGCTGATTTTGCAGAGGCATACGAGGTAGCTGAGAATCCAGTTCTCAGAGACAGAAGCCCGTGGATGGGTTACATGATCTAGAATGGACTTTTATTCAGAGGAAATCAGTTATGCATTCTGAATTGCTCCATGAGGGAGAACCTGCTAAAAGAGAAGCACAGTTGTAGATTAGCAGGGCATTTTGGTCACGATAAAACATTTGCAAAGCTGAGCAAAGAATATTTTTGGCCGAAGATGCGAACAGATGTCAAAAAGTTTGTTGACAGGTGCAGAATTTGTCAGCATTCAAAGGGAAGAAAGAAGAATGCGGGATTCTATCAATCATTACCCATACCTGAGAGGCCATGGGATGAAATCAGCATGGATTTCATATTGGGATTACAGAGAACGCAAAGAGGACATGATTCGATATTTGTGGTGGTAGATAGGTTTTCCAAAATGGCACATTTTATTCCATGCCAGAAGACCAGCGATGCGACTCATATCGCAAATTTGTTCTTCAAAGAGGTTGTTAGACTTCATGGGTTACCTAGAAGCATTATATCGGACAGGGATAGGAAGTTCATTGGGCATTTCTGGAGGACACTCTGGAAGAAGATGGGAACTAAATTAATGTTTAGTTCAGCCTATCATCCTCAGACTGATGGGCAAACAGAGGTGGTTAATAGAAGTCTGGGAGATTTACTCAGAAGCTTGGTGACAGAGCACCACAACAGTTGGGACAATGTGTTGCCGCATGCAGAGTTTGCGTACAATGACTTAGTGAACAGAAGCACAGGCAAAATTCCATTTGAAATTGTATATGGCAGGCAACCACAAGGAGTATCTGAGCTGAGGGATTCAGAGCAGATAATGACTAAGAGCGCAAGCGCCGAAGAATTCGCAGAGGCGATGGAAGATCTTCACAGCAGAGTGAAGCAGTGATTGCTGGAGTCAAACCAAGAATATAAGTGCAGAGCAGATCAGCATCGAAGACAAATTCAATTCGAAGTTGGTGATCTAGTTCTGGCGCATCTGAGAAAAGAAAGGTTCCCAAGGGGAACATACAACAAGCTGAAGATGAAGAAAATTGGGCCATGCAGAGTCCTAAATAAGTTGGGAGAAAACGCTTATGAGATTGAGTTGCCGGATGAGATAGGAATATCTCCGACATTCAATGTTTCAGACTTATATCCGTATAAGGCTGAGGAAACAGGAACTGGAACTGATGAACAGCCAGAGGTCCAGTGGAAGAAGAAGATGTCGATTGCAGAAAGGCCACAGATGGAGCGTATACTTGACAAGAGAGTCAGCAAAAGAACTAGACGGGAGCAATACTTCGAGTATCTGGTGAAATGGAAGAATCATCTAGTGGAAGATGCCAGCTGGGAGACAGAAGCAGTTATCCAAAATCATGGACAGACCGTGTAGGAGCTCATGGACAGGAGGCCATGAAAGTTTTCAAGCCGAGGAGTATGATGCAGGAGCATCGCAAAATACCCAAAACGAGCGTGGAGCCAATGCATGTGTTTTTAAACACATGACATATTTCTTTGAAATTTTTTTGAAATGGAAGTGCCAAACCTTTAATGAATCCTTTATAAAGGAGCGCCTTTTGTATATTGTATCAGACCTCGAGCCATACGCTCTTGTCTAAAGTAGATAAGGAGGCATTTAATCTAGTTAATGCAGGTAGGTAGGATTTATTTCTAGATTAGACAGTTTTAGAGTCTCAGAGGGAAAACGGGTATAGACACCCTCATTGTATCATTGTAGCATTAGCCAGCATTCAAAGGAAAGAGAGGAGAATATTGGATGGAGAACACCCATGTATCTGCAGTTGAATTAATAGAAGAAAGCTTTGATTCAAGCGCATGGGTTTGTGTTGTTTTCTCTGTGTATTATGCTCATGAATGTTTGTTTCTATTGTGCATTTGTTTTGCATATGCTGTGCATGTGATTTCATGTTCCAATTGAAGTCTAAGAGGGAGACAGAATGAGTTTCAATTGTTTCTCTATCTAAGCTAGGAGATTCCTGCAAAGAGTGCAGTTGAATTCATCCGCAAAGAGTGCGTTGATAAAGGCTCAGTAGTTGAACTTTTATTCTCATTTGCCCAGAAGTTGTTTTGGGTTATTGAGGCCGTGCAAGGTGAGTGCGCAGGAAGAAAGAAGGAGTCTCAGTTGTTAATCTGAGCAGAGGAATTTGAAGACTGTTGCTGCAGAAAGTGCGCAGAGTCAGGAGGATTCAACACTTGGAGAGTTGTTGAACGATTGTTGCGAAGAGCGCGTGCATGAACCAATCTGAAGTAATTAGGGTGGAAAATCTCAGGAGATTTAGCACCCTCGTAACATTGTTGAAGGAGAGCACAGAAGTCTGTGTAGGAGGTTTGATCGAGGAAGGGTCACGCAGAGTGGCAAGAGCGGGCTTGGAGAGAAAGTCCTTAGAAGGAACTTTTAGCCATCCCAGGAAATCCTCAAGAAGGAGAAATCGACGGTCAGGATTCACAGACGAAAGCCGTGAAATTCCGACAGCCGTCAGATCTGGGAAAGTTGCGCTCAGGTTAATCCTTAGCGTGCAGGGAAGGAGCTCGGGAGTCATCGGGACTCAGCTCATCGAAAAATCGGGGTTTACAGAGACGAGAGTCTTATGCACACTGAAATCGCGATTGGCGAATTCTTGAAAGGGTCTCAAACGTTGATTTCAACAGGGACATGTGGCGTGAGATCCCAGGAGTCGGGATTCAGCATTTCGGAGTTCTCGGTGATGAGAGACTCATGACTGGAGAAGTATCGATATCCCGAAATGCGATAACCACGTGGTCACCGTGTCAAGTGGAGGACAGGTGTCGGAAGGCCAAGCCTTGTCGTGAGTAGAAGACAGGTGGCATCGCACTTCGGGAATCGAAATTTGGAAAGGGCTATGAATTTGTGCAACAGGGATCGCAAATTCCCGATACGCGATTCCCCGATCAAGTACAGGGGAGTGGGAGCCCAGGTGTTAGAACAGAAGACAGGTGGTGTCGGGAATCGGGGATCGGAAATCCCGAGAGCGTGAGTTCCATGCATTTCTATTCTGTGAAGTCCGAATTTTCGATAAAGGGAAAAGGACGTGGTCAGGTGGGCCAACAGGTCAGATGTAAGAAAGGTTAGCCGGAGGGAGCTAAGACGCGCGAGGTGCCATCGGAGATCGGGAGTCGGGGTTTTGTGGGTGCCGTGACTCACGACCTTGTGAAGGCCGATTTCCCGATAAGACCGCAGGGAGATCAATAAGAGCATCCTGTGGGTGACAAAAGGTCCCGATAAGGGATTTGAAGAAGCAATTTAGCTCTTTGGGCCTTGGGAAAAAGAAGGTCCTGGTGACAGCGGGCGTGCCGGGTCGCAGTTTGCGTCAAACCTTTCATCTTTCCTTTCACATGTGGTTTCAGGCTGTGACCACACACCTGTTCAGAAGGTGCTTTTGTGACTCACGTTTCGTGGATCTGGGGATGAGGCATCTCGACTCTCCAAGTCACGATCTCTGAAACTCCGAGATGGAGCTTAGCACCACTAGCTTCTTCCCCTCACGTGACCACCGACGATGACCATAGGCTGCGCCAAAAGGTGCTTCGTATTTCACAAACTTATGAACTTCATAGAGCCTGATCAACGGTCGATATCTCCAATGATTCGACGGTCCAGATCTCATCGTGATCTCACATATCACGATTCCTGTGATGAAGGGTCTCGACATTCCAAGTCGCGATCGTTGAAACTCCGAGATGGATCTTAGAACCACTAGCTTCTTCCCCTCACATGACCACTGGTGGTGACCATAGGCTGCGCCAAAAGGCGCTTCGTATTTCGCAAACTTATGAACTTCATCGAACCTGATCAACGGTCGAGATCACCAATGATCTGACAGTCCATATCTCATCGCAATCTCACATATCGAGATTCCTGTGATGAAGGGTCTCGATACTCCAAGTCATGATCGTCAAAACTCCAAGATGGAGCTTAACACCGCTAGCTTCTTCCCTTAAGCCTTCGACAATGTGACCTTGTCTATGACCACGAGCTAGACCTTATCGCGATTTCGCATATTGCGAGTTGCAAGGTTAGAGCATTTCCTTCCTTTGACTTTCTAGTCAGTGAAGAATTAATCCCTTGCCACATGTCCCTCTTGGATCAACGATTAAGATCTTATCGCGATTTCGCAACTTCATGGGCCTTCGTCATGCCTGATCAACGATCGACGATCTCGATGATTCAACAATCTAGATATTTTCGTGATCTTGCATATCGCGAGTTCCCACACCATGCTCCATTGACTCCTCCAATGTGCAAGTCAGTGAAATTCCAATCGCTTGCCACGTGCCCTATGACTCTAATGGTCAGGATTGTTATCGCGATTTTGCATATCGCAATTTCGAACCTCTTTCCTTTGGATTTCTCGATCTGTGAAACTTCGAAATGAAACCTTTGTCGTGCTTTGACTGTTTTCCTCCTTCTGATCTTACATTGTTGATCTTGCCATTATCGCTACGCTACTGATCGTGATGATCTTCACCATCTGATCATGTTAATCTTCACCATCAATGACAAACACGCATACTCTGCCTCTGTCTAAAAACATGCCAACATGGAAGTTGTGACCGAGTTAACTGATGATTGCATGGATTAGTTATCCAGGACTAGGTGGTAGTTCACTCCCGTGATTGTCAATGAGTGTATATATCTCTCTAGATCACTACAATGGTGCATTAGTTATTCATGTAGGCTATATCTATTGTAAATTATTCACCCTTTGAGTGTGGCATATGGCTAATGAGAATTCTTCTATTCTTTCTCTCTTTCTTCTCTTTTCTTCTATTTTCTCTGCAACTGTGTATGTCAATTCCTAGATAGATCAATTATGTGCAGGTTCAACACATTTACATGGTATCAGGGCCGATAAACTACTAGGGAAAATACACACCAAATTATTTTTGCAGGTACCAAAGATTGAAGAATGCAGAAAAGATCGATTATTCATCGACAATACTTATCACGCCTCATAACTATTTGGAATGGAAGCCAAAAATTCTGCTTCAGCTCAGATGTAGAGGCTTATACCAAATAACTGTGGCAATGGAAGTAGAGCATGATTCTGCCAATGAGAAAAATGACTTTCTCAATAGACAAGATATGGCCATATGATGTATCATCTGGTTTATTTCTCCTGAAATTATCCACCAAGTATATGATGACTCACAAGACTCAACTCCAAATGAATTATGGACCAGATTGGAGGTTCTATTCGAGAATAAAGAATATTGTGAAGATTGCATGCAGGAGATTGGAAATATAGAGCCATAAGAGAAACCATCAGAAGATCAAGCCTCTTATTCTGAAGAACCTTCTACACAAGTATCTGCACAAATTTGTATTCCATTAATTGCAGATGATGTCTACTACATTTCGGATTTGTTTTCTGAATTTCATGTGGAAGATATATTTCATGCATATCAGGAGTCACATGCAGACACTTTTCCATGAGTCATGCATGCATATCGGGAGCAACATGCATGCATCTCAAGAGACAAAAAGGGAGCCGCCCACATCAGATTCAATTATGATATTCTATAAGAAAAATTTGCAAAAACAAATTAGATATTTGAATTCCTCTCGGAAAAATATCCAATTTAAAAAAACAATCGTCCAAACTAGAGTCTGGGAAGTGAAGTTATGATCATTTTAAAATCAACAAAATTTCAGCATTTTTCTGGAAACGGTCGCACGGTTTTCAAAATTTCATCCAAACTTTATTTGGATCTTCTTCATTACAAGAAGAAAAAGTGGATATGTGTGGACATCTCCATGGTGCATATACTTCATTAGATCCATGCAGACATCTATATCTTCAACAAAATCTTCAACAAGAACAAACTTGCATAGTTGCGAGGTCTTCTTGGAGTGAAGGACATGGTTGCTTAGCAACTGCTTTTTGTTCCTTCTCATTTTTATTTTTGTATGCATTGTAATTTGAGGGGGGGTTATTCCCATGAGGTTTTCCCTCTTTCCTCGTTTTTTTAGTGTCTCATTCTTATATGCATTGTACAATGAGTACATAACATGGCCTTGGTTGTCGGGACCCATTCATCATGTACACCCTAGTAGTGTTCAGGGGGGTGTTTGAGATATTACACACTCACCTATAATTATTTTCCTAAGTTTTACAGTCCAATGTTGATAACTCTTCCTTAGATGAGAATATTCTCTCTAGAGAATATTCCCCTACAAAATAGGATGTTCCTCTTCAGTTTAGAGTCATTTACACTCAATTACACTTAGTTATACTAGTGGAAGTCGTGATTCAGATAACTAATGATTGCATGGATCAATTAAATAGGACTAGGTAGCAGTTCACTTCCATGACTGTCCGTGAGTGTCTAGATCTCTCTAGATCACTACTATGGCGCATTAGTTACTCATGTAGCCTATATCTATTGTAAATTATTCACTCTTTGAGTGTGGCATACGGTTAATGAGAATTCTTCTATTCTTTCTCTCTTTCTTCTCTTTTCTTCTATTTTCTCTGCAACTGTGTATGTCAATTCCCAGCTAGATCAATTCTGTGCAGGTTCAACACATTTACAATGTCATGATTCATTACTAATGAGTTAAGAGCAATTATGATAACTAAATCTACTGTCAACATGATCTCACAAGATAGATATTCCAACATAGCATTCACTCCATTGTCAATGGTGGAGTTGTATGTGAGACTTCACATGCTGCAAAAGAGTAGGGGTACTCATGAGTTTTAAATTGGGCATTCCAACGTTGAAGAGTCATTGTTTCAAATTTTAGAAGAAAAGTAGATGATAATTTATAGATGAAGGACTTATACAATAGTATTGAGCTATAGAAATTGCAACAAACATGGGAGGTGGCTTAAATAAAAGAGAAATTGCATATATGGAATTCCTCTATAGAAAACCTATTGTGCTACTTATTTTCTAACAAGTAGGAGGGATGATTTTCTTCAACAAACTCTAGGATTATAACAACTTTGTTGCAGTGGAGTTCACTCAAAAATTAAGAGGAAATTTTGTTATAATTAAAGGTGCTAACACATCTATTACAAAAGATCTCGTTTCCAAGGTGATTGGTATTCATTTTTAGGAGAACAACCGTTTAAAAACAAAACTAGATACCATTAGGTAAAAAAGAATTTTCTGCATGCCAGAGAATCAATAGAAGAAATTGGTAGGGAATTGAGCGATTGTTGGTTGGTTGGACATTCCCTGGTGACAACTATATGGTTGACCGCTGAGTTGTTAGGGTATTGCAAGAACGGTCTAAAGTGGGAGTTGCAACATCGCAAGTTACAGTACTTCGAGTTGCAGCACTGGGAGTTGCAACAATGACCAGAGTTGCAACACTGGGAGTTGCAGTAGTTGCACTTGAACATAAACTGTAGCTCTCATGTTGGGAAGGTGTCTTCGTAGTTTTTTCCTGCAAAACATTGTTAGCATGAAAAGTAATAATCTCTTGAAAAATGCATATGAGTAAGTATTGAAAATGTCATATTGGGTGAGTGATTGTACCTTAACCAAAAATGTGTTGTTGTGGATGGAAAGTGTTATGAATATGGAAGTGGAAATGGGAGAAAGGTGATCAAAATTATTGGACGGGTGCTAAAAATATGTCAATTTGAGCACTCATCATCTCCCCCCAGCCGAAATCGTTGCATGTCCTCATGCAACCAAAAAGTCACTGTGAGTTTGAGAGGGGGAGGCCCTCGTGGAGGCAGACAATGTCATCATCTGTGTGACCTACCTCAGGAGTGGTAGTTTCTTCCTCATCTTGATAACTTTCCAAAATTGCAACCATTTCTTCACCTAAAGTTGCTTCTGTCGGTGCTTGTGTAGTAGCAGGGACCTTTTCTTCTTGTGATGGCACTTTTTCTTTGTCATGTGCTTCTTCTGCTAGTTTTGGTGTATCAATAGTGTGGTTGGCCTTTGTTGGTTCTTGTGTAACAACAAGGAAATTGGCCTTTGATGGTTCTTGTGTAACAACAAGGCAATTGGCCTATGCGTGTTCTTGTGTAATAGTAGGGAAATTGGCTTCTACGGTAACATGGTGGGTATCCTTTTCTGGATGAGCAGGGTCACTAGATTCTGCTGGTTCAATAAGGAAAGTTCCCTCTGCTGGTTCAACAGGGAGAGTGTCCTCTACTGGTGCAACAGGGTGGATATCCTTTGTTGTTGCAGCAAGGTGGATGTCCATTGTCGGTGCAATAAAGTGACTTTCGTCAATGGGTTCTGCCTCTTGGGTAGGGTGGTCCAGCCCATACAAATGCCTATCTTTCCTAAGATCATCCTTTAACAATTTCAGGGAGGTCTGAAGCCTCCCGTTCTTCTTTTGAAGGACCCATTACTTTCTTAAAAGTTTTGAATACAAAGGTGTGAGCAAGGGGTGACTTACTTATTTTTCTTTTGTACTTTTGGTTGGCTCTGGGGCAACAATAGGGTGGCTAGATTATGGAGTCGTGGCTTCCTCATCGTCGATGTAAGCCTCCAAAATCATAGCAAGGCCTTCCCCTAGAATTCATGAATTACATAGTGTTATTGTAATTTCATATCAATTTCATTAATGAAATCACTTGTTACGGTAGATTTGAATTAGGATTGTGTGTGTGTGTGGGTGTGTGTGTGTGGGTGTGTGTGTGTGTGTTTGTGTGTGTGTGTGTGTGAGATAGAGAGAGAGAGAGACAGATTTGCATGCCATAGTTGCACATATCAATGATTCCTCTTCTAACACTACAATCATGTGGATGGCCGAGGAATAGTCTTTTGCTTAATATCATTATTTTATTATATAGTTTTAATTTCTTATGGATTCTTTTGCTAGCATATGACATCACAACCATGTGGATTGCTGAATAGTTGTTGTGTTAATTAAATTAAGTGTGTTATAGATAGATTTCTTACTTTATGTAGCATAGGTTTCTCGTTTTGAATAGTGTGATTTACTTTCAATAGTGTTGTTTAATCTATGCAAGTGTGACTTACTTTTAATGGTGTCACTTCTCACCTACAAGTGTGATATACTTTTATTAGTGTGACTTCTCACCTACAAGTGTGAGGCTTATCCAAGGGATGACTTAACCTACAGAGTCCCTAAACTCTCACTTTAGAGTAGATTTAATTAGTTTCAATACTTTAGTTGTTAGCATTCATAAACCAAGGAAAAGAGCATTTCAAGAACATTTGAGGCTTAGGGGGTTGCATATATAGTGCACAACACCTCAAAGTTAATACACCTTAGTTGATAATTTAATTGTAGTTAGAGGATTCACAAATTTCAATATGGTTGTAATTCTCTTACCAGACAATGAGCAATGGGCAAAGCATTGCTGTAGAATTAATATATAGGACAATACATGAGCCTAGCCTCCATAGATGCCACTTCAGGGTTGAAACCACTTATAATAAGTGGTTTGAGTCGACAAAATTTAATGACACATGATTTTGAGAAGTGTTTCTCCCTTGAACAATGTTTTTAATGTAATGATGTAAATGATTTCTTAGAATTTTATCTCTAAATTTCTTAGAGGTTGTACTAATTTCACAAGTTAAAAGGTAATCTTGATCCAAATAGTTTTTTAATTCATAGTTTAAACGTTCTAAGCAATGACTATTCTTCAATGATTTTATGTGGATATTTATCCGAAATCTAACAAAAAAATTATTTTTCTCCACATTTTATGAGAAGAGATAAGCCTAGGAATTTAACTATCCACAATTTCCAAGAAGAGATAAGAGATATTCGTAACGTGGACAAAGACATTCTTCTTCATCGAAAAACTTGTCAGCGTCACTTTCAAGATGTAAAAAATTCACAAGTTGAAAGCGACTCTCACTAAATTGGAGTTTTATCTTCTCTTTCAAGGAAAGATGTTATTAGAGTCTTTGTACTGCCCTTTATTGAAGTTGAAAGCGACTCTCACTGATTTGTTTTTTTGGAGTTTTATCTTCTCTTTCAAGGAGAGATATTAGAGTCTTTGTACTGCCCTTTATTGAAGGGTGAAGTCCTTTTTAACTTTCCAAAGTCGGAAGGGTTGTTTGAAAGATGTGTGGATGGAAATTTAAATCATTTTCCTGTGGTAACCACCATTGGGAAAAT
Organism: Picea engelmannii; assembly: GCA_009831015.1. Lineage (NCBI taxonomy): Eukaryota > Viridiplantae > Streptophyta > Pinopsida > Pinales > Pinaceae > Picea > Picea engelmannii. The sequence goes on from ML780786.1 coordinate 41,697, forward strand.
TAATCTCCTCTGAAAAACTGATTATTCTCTACGAGAAGGAAAACCCCTGGAAAGAGCGTCTATTCCCAGCGGCCCACGGGGAAGCTTCCTTGAAACGCAACCCAGTGTGCTATCGATGGAGTTAGAGCTAAAACACCTTAACTCTAACACAATGCCTCTGAACATCTGGCTACCAGACATACAGCTAACTCACCCACCATTACGCTTATCCCATGAGAGCAAATCCCTTTTAAATACCGTTCTCATTTCTCTCATAGTCTCGTAGTTGCCTCATCAATCCTTGTCTCTGTCGCACGCGAAGCGTTCCTCTCGTCTTCGATCGGATCCATATGGAGCAAGTGGCGGCACCATACCAAAATCCATCCTCTGCGCGGTTTCATGTCTCTGGAAAATTTCAACATACCCCTCATTGTCTCCTTCGACTTCCTCCGCTCTATGTCTCTGCGAAGATTAAGAGTTTTGGAAATTCAGGGTCCCGGTAACGGCGTCGAACAATTGTTCGCCAATTTTGATCATGACGTAAATACATCTTAGTCAGCACTTTGCCGTTCATTTTGTTCCATCTAAAATTAAATTAAGAGATTTTATCTTCTTTTCAGCCTCCCCGGCAATTAACTGAGTTGAATATTTGTCTACAAGCAACCAAAGACTTTGACGGGTCGCTCGGCACATATCTCAGCTAGGGCCGGGCAAACAGAATCTTCACGGCAGAGAAGATCTTTAATTTCCCCGTCAAGGCAAAATAGATCTTTGTTTCGGTATCTAGAAAACTGGGTTACAGGGATGAGAACTTTGACAAGGCTAGTGTTGAAAAATCTAGGATTCCTGAAATCACTTCAAATCGATTTTTCCCAACTTCAAAACCTAAGACATTTAGATCTATCTGGCTGCTCTCAATTGACTGAATTGCCCAATACCTTTTCTGAGTTATTGCAACTTCAATATCTATCATTGCAAGTTGCAACACTGCTTCAACCTATCAATTCCACTCGATATTTTAGGAGAAATTTCCACGCTTGACTATGTTGACTTCCAAGGCTGTGCTCAATTGGTATGCTTGCAGAGAATCCATGATTGATTAAGAGATGATGGCTAATTGGCTTGGCTTTGAAAGGAGGTGTGTTACCATGAAGGGCCATGCCACCTTTTCATCCTTAGATATCCAATTTGGAGTACCAAAACCTCACTCAATCATAAATAGGGTTACAATAGGAGGTCTCTTATAGGTCTCTTTGTATAACGAGGGAAGGGACATCAATATCGGATTCAATGGTGTATATTCACAAAGGGTTCCTCGAGGATTAGTGTTTCCCAATTGCTCACGCTTCTACCTGGGTAGGTTAGGGAACCCTAGAAATGGTAGGATTACATGTTAAGCATCTAGATGCAAAATAAATGGGTTCCCATTTATTTTGGTTCCTAAGAGCATAAAATAAAAGGGGGACTTGTTGTGTTCACAAAACTAGGTCACATTTTTTGTTCATTAGTGTGGATGGTATGGTCATTTGCTTGTTTCTTTTATTTCTGTTTCAATTATTTCCATAATTTTAAGCACTATACTAATAATATTAAATTTGAAATCTAAAATAATAAACTACATAATAAAATATTTCATAATATTGTAAAATCTATTATGAAAAATGTTTCTAGTGGAATATCCATGATAGTTTATAGATCATATTGCTATCAAAGCATCTTTATTTGGGGTTTTTGTGGGAAGTTGTAGGATCTAGGAATTGGTTTAAGAAGGAAGTCTTAGAGCACTATCCATGGCAGATGATTCCCATTGTAAAAACCATCGAGATGAGGTAGTGGAGAGATTTTTGAAGCTGGAAGAACAAGTTGTTAATATCTCTCACAACATGGCCCATTTCATGGTGTCTTTAGTGAAGAAGTTTGAATCTTTTGAGGAGGTTGGTGGCTCTAACTTAGAAGTTGGATTGGATGAGATTGATGCTATTAAGTTGAATCATTAGTTGCAACATTTAGAAGTTTATTTTAGTGTTCGTAACATAGAAGAAGAGCATACGATTTCATTTTCCTAATTGAAACTAGAGGGCCATAGCCTAACTTGGTGTGAAAACCACATGGAGACACTTAATCTAGAATATGATTCACTATTAACTAAGTGTGGGGTGTTTAAAACCCTCATCAAGTCCTAGCTCTACCCTATGGAATATGTAGAGGACTAGTGGATCCGTTAGCATCATTTCAAGAAATGGCAAGAGAAGAGTGTTGAAGACTACACCAACTGTAACACCCTGTTTCCCCCAGATTGTAAATATAACTGAATTGGCCAAGGACTATGGCAAAACTCATAAGTATGAATATGTGATGTAAATGGACCTGCAGGAAGAGGTCAATGAATGTAAATGATAGATTGAATATTATTGAATTTATTGCCGAACTGCTGAGAGGGGATGTGCGGAAAAGAGACCACGATGGTGGTGGAGGGCACCTTGAAAAAGGGGCGTTAACTTCCACCAAGAATAAAAAAACACCGTATTTGGACTCCACTGGCCCGGAGAACCAAAAGCGGCTCGCTAAGCCCTGGAATTAATGCCTTGCAGGCCGGTAGGTTGATGGCTTGATGAGGGATGGGGAGGTGAACCGCCCATTCGTAGAGCCATCATGAATGACCAGCGCAAGGGTAATCGTGCCACACGCAACCTCGCGAGAGGATAAGGCGTATGGATGGAACGATTGAAAGGGGAGACGCGAGGGGAAACTCTGGCAATTTTTTTACGCAGAGTGAGTGATCGCAGGGAGGAAGGATTGCAACCTTCGCTCCTGGGCACTGGCAGACAGAGAGACGCAGGTCTCAGGACATCGTGGTCTCAGCTCGGGGGTGGCTAGTGGTAAATCCAGTAGGAGTCGCTACGCCTACGGTTGGGTGGAAACGAGCACCCCTCTCAACAGTTGCTTTCATTGCTGAACTTATTTCTGATAAGTGTTTGCTTATATTGTATCTTAAATTTATATGATGTCACATGCATTCATAGACTTGTGGATTGGTACATGTCTTCCTGTGTAGTAATGTCTGTGTAGTAATCGCTTATAAGGAATATATATTAGTTCACAGAACTTTGAAATTGTAAAGGATTGCAGCATGAGAGTGTTAGCGTAATGTTTGATATGAATTAGTTGATATATGCTTAACACCGAGGAAACCGTGCTCGGTTTGCGTTGACGAATGAATCTAATCATGCCCAGTCGTCCTTGGGAAGTTGTTTTCCTTTATCTGCTTCCGGGAATACCCCGGTAGGGATCTCCTCACAGAGACTTCCTCCTTGGGAAGGTTCACTAAGAACCCAGAACAAGAACTCGAACGCACCGGCCTTATTAACCCTGCCCGAGGAGGAACAATTCTCTTAAGGCTCCAAGATAGTGGTGTTGTGAGGAGTGACCAGTCGACGGGTGAGATCTCGTCGGAGGAACCATAATCATCCACGACCATTAGATTGACGAGAGTAACGCAAGCGTTACCTGATTTGCCCTCTCTCATCGTGAGCAATGAGAAATTGGGATCGTAAATCCCAAGACCCAAAAGAACGAATCTGGACCGTTAGATCTCGGTCCAAAATTACCCGTCAGCCGTTGGATCTGGGGAAACTGCGCAGGGGTTAAGCGCAGGGGTAGACGCGTGAGGAAGTGATTTGAGCCATTAGATCTGGAGTAGAAATCCCATAAACCGTCGGATTGGGAAGAGTTGCACTGAAGCAAAACTCTAGAGTGCAGAGGGAGAGTCCTAGCCGTTGATCTCGACAGGACACGTGTCGGCGTTCTGGGAGGCATCGGGATTTCATTTATCGGAGATTTTTGGAGTGTAGAACCGTTGCACAATGAAATCGCGATACGCGATTTCCCGATCGAATCTGGACCGTCCATTGTGCATGACGCGTGTCAGGAGATCCGGAGGGGGATCGGGATATTTGCCATCGGTAAATCGGCATTCATGTGGACAAGTGCTCGGGGAAATCCAAGTGAAAACCCCGACAAGATCTGAGCCGTCCAAACAGTAGGGACACGTGGCAGAGGATTCCGGAGAGTCGGAGTTCGGCATATCAGAGTTTTCGAATACAAAGAACTCTTGCCTTATGGAATCGCGATCCACGAAACCTCGATGAGTGGGAGCTAGCTGTCAGCACAGTAGCGGAGGAGGACGGAGCCATAAAGAGGACACGTGTCAACACTCTGAGGAGTCATCGGGATTTTGGAGGCATCAAGGTTTTATAGGTCGAGAGAACTGAGACCTCTTAAGCCTCGAAACTCCGACAAAGGATCTCAACCGTTGATCTTGGGAGGACGTGTGGCAGGAGATCTGAACGAGTCGGCATTTAGAGCATCGGGTTTTCCAAAGGCAAGGAACTCTTGCATATGGAAATCGCGATCCGCGATTTCTCGACGCGATCATAACCGTTAATTTGAGAGGCACGTGTCCAAGGATCTTGAAGAGATCGGGGTTCGGCATTTCGGGATTCTCGGTGACAAGAAACTCACGACAGGAGAAGTTGCGAAATCCCGAAACGCGACGGTCCCACAGTCATAGCATTCCAGCGGAGGACAGGTGTCACTCCATGCCATCATAGGGAGTGGGGGGGGGGCATAGACGCCGGAGCAAGGGACAGGTGTCGGAAGACCAAGCTTGGCCGTGAGTCAACGCCAAGTGGCATCGGGGATCGGAGGTTCGAAATTTGCGAAGGCCTGTGCATCGCGACATCATGAACCCCGAAACCCCGATGGGTAGCTATAGGGCTGCGGACATATGGTAGCAGGTCCTGTGGATCCGGGAGATGAACCAAGAGAGCTAATGCGTAGGGAGCGCATTGGAATTTCGGGAATCACGAGTCTTGGGGGTGAATGAATCTTGACACTAGAAACCCCGAATTCCGATATAGAACTGGGGATTGGCGTTTCGCCAATGCAAGTTTGTGGAGATTTCTCATATAAGGGAGACTAATCCCAAAAAAAAATTTAAATTATGATAGTGGGTGTGTTACACCAACGAGTTTAGAAAAATGCCAATTATGTTGGGTATATATCCCAATAACATAGACACACTCCTCAAGTATCTAGGGCGTCTCACTATGGAGTTTCCATGGACATTGTGGCCTAAATGGTTGCCATAGAATCACCAAATTGGGGCCCTGCAAGCCAATTCCTCCAATTTGTTCCACCTAGAAAGTACCAAGATAGATGAAAAATTATATAATGATCCATTTTGGATCATTATTGATGCTTCCACCCTTTCTCCCATAGCTTAGCTCATCACTACTATTTTCTGGGGTGATCTTTTCTATACATCTAACTACATAAGGGTCACCGACCCTTTAGTTTAGGGGGGCTCATTAGCACTCCACAAACTTTACAACTACACAAATAACAAAGTAATTGATCAACAAATGAAACAAACAAAAAAGTAACTTGTTGTTCACTAATGTGAAAGTTTCCAGTTTAAATTGATGGTTGATGTGTTTCGGTAACCATATTTAATTGTTGCATAATAGGGGGTGAAGTCATAATTCATTTCTAATGAGTTAAGATAAGTTATGATAACTATATCTACTGAAAACATGATCTCAAAATATAGATTCCATAGCCTTTCATTCACTCTAACGATAATGGTGGAGATGGATGTGAGACTTCACATGTTGCAGAAGAGTCAGGGTACTAGTGCATTTTAAATTGGGAATTCCAATGTTGAAGAGTCATTGTTTCAGATTATGGAAGTAGAGCATAGGAGAATTTGAAACAGCTACATGACTTTTACAGTAGTACGAGGCTATAAAACTTGATTCTACAAAAAGCATAGGAGGTGTCTTAGAGAAAAGAGAACTTGTAGAGATGGAACTCCTTTGTAGCAAAACTATTGTGCTACTTACTTTTTAACAAGCAAGAGGGATGATGTTCTCCAATAGACTCCAAGTTTATAGCCACTTTGTTACTATAGAGTTCACTCAACAATTAAGAGGAAATGTTACTATAGTCAAAGGCGTTACCATAAATTTTATAGAATATCGCATTTTCAATGCGATTGATCTATCATCTTTAGGAGAGAAATGGTTTAAAAACAAAACTAGATCCCATGAGGTGAAACATAATTTTTTGCATGCTATAGAATCAATGGAAGAAACTGGCAGGGCAGTGAAAAGAGATACATTAACTGCACTCTAAGATGAGGTTGCATTGCATATCATGCCTTATATTACTTATGAGAGGTGACACAATGTCATGCTCACCTAACATTTTAAATTGTTGGTGCATTTAAGAAACCAACAATTCATCAACATACCTTTCTTCTTGTTACAACATTGCATAGGATGTTTACAAGGGCGTACAGTGGGAGAAATTGTGCCCTTGTACACCATGGATTAATCAAATTTCTATTAGTAAATGTGTTTTAGAGGAAACAACTTGCAATAATTTCGAAGCAATATGCTAGAACATAGACTAAGGCCAAATTTTCTCAAAATGAATAGGTTGCAGAACCTACGATAGTCATTAAAGAAAACCCTTAACCACATAGCCATACTTAATGGAGAAGTAATTGAGAGAAACACAAGGAGCCAATCCTACTAATAAATCTATAGCAAAACTCCCTAAGTTCGGTGAAGTAGGTTCCTTGGCATAGGTTTTTGACCCCATAATTAACATTGGAGACTCTCATCAACAAGATGATCTTGTTATTTTAATGGGTTTTGGAATACCTATAGTTGAAGAAGTGGGAGACACAGAAACTCTTGATCTAGAATTGGTAACATCTATGAGAGTGTAGTGTTTAGGTTCCTAAAATTGAAGATAAATGTTGCACCCACCATGCTTACCAGAGAAATTATGCCAACCAGAGAGGTTGAGGAATTGATGAATCAAATCCTTATTTTATGAGTTGAGACTACAAGGTGGAGAATAATTGTATAAGCACAAGGCCAAGGAGTTAATTGAGTCGATGAGAAAGAACATGTATATTCTTCATTGAAAGAATGGCTTTCCATTTCTTTTGTAGAATATGTAGACAATATGAAATAATTAAGGAATGAAAACTCCAATTTGAAGAAGGTATTGTTGAAAGTATTAGAAGTGATTGGGGGAAGGTTAATGAGGTGATTATATTGACAGGCATGACTAAGAGGGTAGTGAAATATGTAGCAGAAATGTTGTCTTGTAAACCAATATCTAGGGTATATGTATTGTACTTGAAAGAATAATGGTTTAAATTCTTGATTGAAATAATTTCCTAGTTACAAAAATGGTCTCCTAATCCTTATGTGGAAAATGTATAGTTGAGGGCTTTCATCCCTTCATTGCAAAATGAGCAAAATAGGTTAAATTGAAGAGATGAGGAAATACAAGGTTGAAGAGATGGAAATTAAGTTTTTGGTTAGAGTAGAACATACAAAACCTAAAGAATTATGGGTGAATCATATTAAGATGGCGGTGGACCCTAAAGTATTCCTTGTTTGAGAGAAAAGGTAGTTAGAAGCATTGGAAAATTACAACAAAGTGATAGTGAAATCTAGAAAGAAGTTGGTGTAGTGTGCTAATGGGATGAATTGACAAAGAGGCTACATATAAGAGAACCTCATCCATTTCTAGGACTTTGGACAACCTTGTTCATGGAAGAGTTATATACTGAGGAACTCTACAGGATTATGTAGAATAAGGTAGGGTTGAAATTTCAATTTCCACTCTTACTACACCCCATTTAGGATTGGATGGGATTAAGAGAGGATGACACTACTATTGAGTGGAAATATGGGAATATATCATCAAATATTTAGGATATTATCACGAGGAAGGGTTAACCTACTTCATATCTTGTGATTTAAGGAAAATTTGTGTAGAAGAACAACAAGAGATCAGAGGGAATGTTGGAAAACATATAGTGGCCAATGAAAGTGTGATAAGCCCCAAATTTGCCTTATTTTTCTCATCTTTTCTTTGTCCTTTCGTTCATTAAAATCCCTTATTATCCCACCCTTGTATCAATTTTTTCTCAAAATATTTAATTATATAGCCATTTAAATACTTTCAATTGATGTGTTTTGAAAGTTTTTATGAAATTTTTTTATGGATTATCTGAGTTTCATGTGTACTTGATGAAACATGTTGAGTAAATAGGTTTGATAATGAGTTAGGATTGTTGTCTATTACTTTTTATGAAATCCTATGATTGTTAATGAGTCCTTGTAAGTACTGTGGAATGGTCTTCTATTCACTTTGTCATGAAAATAAATGGTCAACATTTTTGTAATAACAACTTATTAATCAAATAGATTGTGGAGTCATCTAAACACCACATCTGATTCAGATTTTATGAGCATAACAAAATGAATACAAATTATTAAAATATGCTTAACACAGAATAACAGAGATACAATAAAATTGGTTTCTATTCAATAAGGAAATAAACTGAAACTATAAAATGCAGCAGAAAACAAGCTTGCTGGAATGGTGGCGTCTTATCTCTGAGAAGAGATGTGACGGTTGTGCTCATTCGCAAGAAGATGAGTACAATGAGGCTCTGAAATCCTTTTTACAATAAACATGAATGCCAAAACCCTAGACATCAAAAACCTAACCCTAGGAGACTAGTGCCAAAATTCATGTGAGCCCATTGAGGTAAGCTAGTACATCAACTTCCTGGGGCCGTAACTTCTGCATACGATCTTCGTTTTAGGTGCACGATAGCTCGTTGGAAAGGTCTATCTGAGGATTGTACATGTTTCCATCAAAATCTAACTATGTCTATAGTTTGACTGCGGTGAGCCCTAAAAACGTTGTTTAGGGCCTCAAAATGGCCCCGGAAGTCGGGGACTCAAAAACTAGGAAAAAACTGCCAAAATGAACCAGTTGAAATAGGTGGGAGGCCATTGACATCCATCTAGATCAATATTCCCCCCTTAGGAAGCAATGATCTCCATTGCATTGAGTTACCCCATCAGATGGGGAGATTTTTGTTGAATTTGGGCCCGGGTGAGCCACTTTCCTTGGTGCAGGAGTTGCCCTACTTTGACAACTTTATAAAGTTGGATCCTTTGTTGTCAAGTGCCCTTCGCCTATGTGTACACAATCTGATCACTGGATGCTTGTTGCATGCATTCAGGGTTGAGCTCTGTTGGTGTCAATTGTTCTTCTATCTCTGAGGTGTCCAATATTGGTGGAAAATATGGCCAAATGAGAGCCACGTTGAACACTGGGTGCAGACCAAGGAAGGGGGGAATGTTGAGCTCAAAATCATTGTCTCCCATAGCCTTGGTGATGGTGTAAGGTCCATAATGGAGTGGGTGAAGCTTCTGATGGGGCCCTGTAAGGCGTTCTTTCTGCAAGTGCAACCAAAATTTGTCTCCCACCTGAAACTTATGTGGTACCTAGTGTTGATCATGGTGTTGCTTGTACTTCTATAAAATATCTTGAACTTGTTGGCGGATGTGTTGGATCCACTCAATGAACCAGGTGGCTTTGTCAGCTTTAGTTGGAGGAGGGGATGACTTGGTTGAGGTGGATGCAAGGGGTAGTGCAACATCCATGGGACCCAATGGTTGGAATCACAATCCCACCTGAAAGAGGATGTGGTCAGTTACGCTATGTAGGGCTCGGTTGTAGCTATGTTGAACATAGGGAAGACTCTCATCCCATGTGCAAAGGTGCTTGGAATTGTACATGTGCAGGATATGCACAATCATTTGATTGATGACCTCAATTTAGCCATCTATCTCGGGATGGAAAGCAGTGGATTTGGTGAGCTTGGTGTCTAGTAGTGACCAGAGGATTGACAAGAATGTGCTGAGGAACCGACTATCCTGATATGAGACAATGGTTTGTGGGATTCTAAAATGTACCCATACTCATTCAAAGAAGAGCTTGGCAGTGGCCTCTATTGTGATGCTCTTCTTACAGGCGGCCATAATCACCATGTTGGAAAAGCGATCAACAACCACAAAAACATAGTCATTTCCCCTCTTGGTGGACGAAAGGCTTGACATGTAGTCCATTGAGATGGTTCCCATGGCCTGTCAGGAGTAGGCGAAGGGGTGTACATGCCCTGTTTCTTAGTGGTCGGTTTGGCAATAGCACGGGCAGTGCAGGACCTGATATACTTGCTCACATCCTGTCGAAGTTTCGACCAGTAGAAATATTTCTGCAGTACTGTCACTGCCTTTTCTACGTCGAAGTGGCCTGCCACCTGACTATAATGGGCTTCCAAAATCAGCTTCGTGCGCTCACTTGATGGAACACAGAAATGACCCAGATGGCACAACAACCTGTCCTAAAGATGAAAATTAGCTACAATTGAGTTTTATCTTCTCTTTCAAGAAGAGATGTTATTAGAATCTTTGTACTGCGCTTTATTGAAGGGTGAAGTCCTTTTTAACTTTCCAAAGTTGGAAGGGTTGTATGAAAGATATGAGGATGGAAATTTAAATCATAAAGGGTGAAGTCATTTTTAACTTTCCAAAGTCGGAAGGGTTGTATGAAAGATGTGTGGATGGAAATTTAAATCATTTTCCTCTGGTACCCACCATTGGGAAAATTAATCTCCTCTGAAAAAGTGATTATTCTCTACGTAGAGACGGAAATCCCCTGGAAAGAGTGTCTATTCCCAGTGGCCCACGGGCAAGCCTCCTTGAAATGTAACCCATTGTTCCATCGCCTTTTTCCCTATTACAATCCCATAATATTTACTAATCATTATAGGTATATCGATGGAGGAGCTAAAACACCCTAACTCTAAAACTTGTCAACGTCACTTTCAAGATGTAAGAAAGTCATAAGTTGAAAGCGACTCTCACTTTCAAGATGTAAGAAATTCATAAGTTGTATCTTCTCTTTCAAGGAGAGATGCTACTAAAGTCTTTGTACTGCCCTTTATTGAAGGGTAAAGTCCTTTTTAACTTTCCAAAGTCGGAAGGGTTGTATGAAATATGTGTGGATGGAAATTTAAATCATTTTCCTGTGGTACCCACCATTGGGAAAATTAATCTCCTCTGAAAAAGTGATTGTTCTCTACGAGACGGAAAGCCCCTGGAAAGATCGTTTATTCCCAGCGGCCCATGGGGAAGCCTCCTTGAAACATAACCCAGTGTGCCATCGATGGAGTTAGAGCTAAAACACCTTAACTCTAACACAATGCCTCTGAACATTTGGCTACCAGACATAGTTTAAACGTTCTAGGCAATGACTATTCTTCGATGATTTTCTGTGGATATTTATCCGAAATCTAACAAAAAAATTGTTAGACAAGATCGTTTTTTAATTTTTTCTCCACATTTTATGAGAAGAGATAAGGCTAGGAATTTAACTATCCACAATTTCCAAGAAGAGATAAGATATATTCGTAACGTGAACAAAGTCGTTCTTCTTCGTCAGAAAACTTGTCAACATCACTTTCAAGATGTAAGAAATTCACAAGTTGAAAGCAACTCTCACTAATTTGGAATTTTATCTTCTCTTTCAAGGAGAGATGTTATTAGAGTCTTTGTACTGCCCTTTATTGAAGGGAGAAGTCCTTTTTAACTTTCCAAAGTCGGAAGGGTTGTTTGAAAGATGTGTGCATGGAAATTTAAATCATTTTCCTTTGGTACCCACCATTGGGAAAATTAATCTCCTTTGAAAAAGTGATTATTCTCTACGAGACGGAAAGCCCTTGTAAAGAGCGTCTATTCCCAATGTCCCACGGGGAAGCCTCCTTGAAACATAACCCAATGTGCCATTGATGGAGTTAGAGCTAAAACACCTTAACTCTAACACAATTGTAACACCCCTTTCACTCACTACCATGTAGGTGTTACTACGTGGAATAACACATTCTCATTCATAATTAATCGCATGCATTTAAAACAAATTAAATACATTCAACACAGATTATTCATATGAATTACTGCCATAATCAACAATCAATTATATTTAATATTAATTCATATACACAACGGAATTCATGATAACATAAGCAGCACAGTCATGCAAAACATGATTAAAACATAATCAAGTACTTATCTTTGAAACAGTGGAAGTTCCACCAACCAAGTGCAGGCCTTCCACGAACCTCCCAGCCATAGACCGCACTACTCATCAACTCAACAGTGGGTCACCCCCGAGCTGAGACTAAGCTCCACCCCAAGAAAAGGAATCCTAGGCTAGGTTGAGGTTACAGGGAAACAACACACAGCCACAAGGATGGAATTCTCTCCCAGGAACCTCTCATGCTCACTGCCCACAGACCCTCATTCCCCACATGCCTGTTCCACCCCAGGAGTATAAACCTTCTCTATCACCTGGATAGTCCTTCGGCTGCTAACCTCCCTTGCCTTGGGTTACAGCAATAGTCTGGACCGGAAGTCTCTTGGCTCTATGGCAACTACAAGGTTCCTTCCAGGAGTTTTCTCCTTCCTCTGTACACTCTCTCTCCTGGAGAGAATCGCTCACAGGCCAACAACCTGTTCTTCCAACCTCAATCATCTCTCTCACCTGGAGAGAGTGTTGTACAACTTGCCAACAAGCCCCCACGCAGTCTAGCATTGCATGGCCACACAACCAACGGGGAAAAACAAACACGACTTTCCAACCGGTTCAACAATGGCGGATGGTCTCACGGATATGGCTCCGGACAAGGCTCCATGCATAGGCTCGACGCTCAGACAGAGGATGTTTCAGATTTTCAGAATCAACACACAGGGTCAAACACTACACATCCACCACAGTCAACAACAATCTAGACACGAACACCCCAAGGCAACAACAATGGAAGGATTCTTCCCAGGATGCCATCTTACGCCCACTACTACCAGACTCTCATTCCCCACATGCCTGTTCCACCCGAGAGTATACACCTTCACAAGAACATTCCATCGGTGCTAACCTCCCTCTCTGGGCCTCGACAACAGGCCGGATTAGGAAGTCTCAGAGCCTGAAGATGGTGCTGGACACTCTCTAGAAGAAACTTCTTCCAACAACTTCCACCTCCCTCACCTAGAGAGAGATCACACACAGGCTCAATCATAACCCGCGCTGGCCATCAAGCCACATGCAGTCCATCTCTGCATGGTCACCATAGCCAACTGGAAATACAAACACGGCTTCTCAAACAGGCTCAACAATGGCTCGATGCCTCACAGTGATGGTTCATGGGAATGCATGATGAGTAATTCCTGCAGGGGTCGACACAGACTTAACGGTTCACAACCGAAAGGGTGTCAGCCTTCCAGAAGAAAATACAGACACTGGCCTTTTCGGTTCAGAGTGCACGAGGGTATCTCTTGCAGAGGTCGGATGGGTTCACGCTCCGACGGTCGGGTAGAATGGAGGAGGAACCCCCCAGCACGGMTCGTCTCAGCCTTTTATTGCATGTGCCAGGGTTGACACTTGTCCCCCATGCGACTGCATGCCTCCTTCAACATGCGTTCCTCCCACCATTTGGAAATCACATGTCCTTCCAAAAGGACTTAGGTTAAAACATATAATGCACATATCTTTTGGAATAATATTAAAATATTATTCCCAAGGCTTAAGCCCCTAGGCTTAACACTTAGCCCCTCTTCCCTCCTTCCAACCCCTAATCCCTTGCCCACTCTGTGGAAGCTTAGTCCCCCATCAGTCATTCATCATGTCTGCCTGCACGCGGCGGTGTTTATATTTTTATTAATGCTCTGCATGATTACATATATAAAAGCAGGCTCTTGGCCTTCAACACTTAGGCTCCTTGGCCTAATAATCACATAATCCCCCAGCTTATATAAACTTGGCTCACCAGCCTACTAAAACATACTTACAATTCATAATGAAAGCTTTACATTAGGGCTCGGCCTTGGGGACATTACAATCCCCCTCCCTTATTTTTGCACTCTCCTCAGTGCAACTTTCACACAACATCAACAAGATTTCCAAAATCTTCAAAAATATGAGTGTATTACGCCCGTATAGCGTCCTCATGCTCCCATGTCACATCCTCAGGACCATACTAGGTCCACTGGACCCTTACAAGCTCAATAGCTCGATTCCGAAGTTGTTTTATTTTCCTGTCCAATATGCGCACAGGATGCACTTGAAGGACACTTTCTGGTTCCACCTGAATCATGTTCCAATCGATTACATCATTAGCATCAGGTATATATATTTCTTAAGTAATGAAATATGAGACACCTGATATACAATCATGGATGCATTAATGCAACCATATATGCAATGTATATGTATGTATATACAAACAAGTTCAATAACATTAAAACTGTATACAACATAAACAACATAGAATAAATAGAGAATTGTACATCTTTTGATTGAGAGACCTTCCACCCTGGAGTAGAGCTATGACTCCATTGGACAATGGCTTCCCAAGATATCCATGGTCCACAATCCTTATCCACATGGTCTAGGCCAAGGTACCAGACCTCAAAAACACTCCAACCATTCAAACCTCGGCAGTACTCCAACCAACTGTCTCTCATTCCCCACATGCCTATCCACCCGGGAGTATACACCTTCACAAGCATAGTCCATCGGTGCTACACCTCCCTTCCTTGGGCTTGGCAACAGGTTGGACCGGAAGTCTTAGAGCACCGTGGCTCCAGGAGTTCCAACTGCCCTCAAAGGTTTCCAAACAACATCTTCCCGAGATACTCTTTGTAGCCAACATTTTAACTTTTATCAACATCATCTCATCTGCATCAACCACATGAAGTTATCATGAGAGAACATACAAGAATTCATTTAGGAATTCCAATTAATTCGAAAGGAAATTCAACTTTTATTCCCAAAACATGACATCCTATTTCATGATTCATCTTGGTTGTTGCCACATTATGAATGTAGTCATCCCTGTGATTTTTCCACAGGCACAAAACTGCCTACAATTTTCCTGCAAGACTTCATCTTGCATACTGCCAACAAATTGTCGGTATTTTTTGTACATCATAGTTCAATATGTACACCATCTTATGCAATAATCTTAGAATTTATGCACCTGGCAATTCAATCACAATTACCAAACAACTTGACGAATAGAATGACTCGTCATTCTATGCATATGCATGTCCACAGTTAACAACAGTAAGTTCATTATTTCAATTTTATCAACATAGAATTTTATGTAGTCTCCATTCTGGTGACTACCTGGCTTGTAACTTTCCTGTTGCAATGTTTAAGAGTTCCTGAAATGTTCTCAATTTCAGGGGTTAGCAACATTTCATCCGTCAGCATAATTATTTCCATGCAATAATATATATGCATGTACTTACCAAACATATTCAACCATTGCACTTAGTATGCAATTCTATCACTTATTATGAATTACATAATGCTCTCTATCTCAGTCATGTATCTCACCATCCATGGGTTGGAATTCTGGCCAATGTTTTGCAACATTCTCCATACACTTTCCATTATCTTTCCAATTAATTGGATGCCTTCCTTTCCGACCCGAACACTACACCAAGAATATATTTCTGCGGTATTCATTAGTGTTAGCAAAAAGGTTGCAGCCCAAGTTTATTTAAAAGTAGGAAACTTCTAGTACCTGGTGTGGCTCATAATCTTTCCATATATGTACCTTGCCATATCCAACCATGTCCTGGTATCATACATGACTAGCTTTCTGGCATTCATTCTTGTAACAAGTTCTTATCTTTTAATTCTTTGGTTATTACCCCATAACCAAATTAACATGACATTCTACTATGTCGATGTGTGCATTCAGAAGCTAAAAAGCTTTGAATTAACACAGGCCTACA
>ML780786.1:64274-87646 GCA_009831015.1 Picea engelmannii
GCACCTGGCAATTCAATCACAATTACCAAACAACTTGACCAATAGAATGACTCGTCATTCTATGCATATGCATGTCCACAGTTAACAACAGTAAGTTCATTATTTCAATTTTCTAAACATAAAATTTTATGTAGTCTCCATTCCGGTGACTACCTGGCTTGTAACTTTCCTGTTGCAATGTTTAACAGTTCCTGAAATGTTCTCAATTTCAGGGGTTAGCAACATTTCATCCGTCAGCATAATTATTTCCATGCAATAATATATATGCATGTACTTACCAAACATATTCAACCATTGCACTTAGTATGCAATTCTATCACTTATTATGGATGAGTGTGATTCTCAAGGCATTCTTATTCAGTGCACCTTGCATTGAATTACATAATGCTCTCTATCTCAGTCATGTATCTCACCATCCATGGGTTGGAATTCTGGCCAATGTTTTGCCACATTCTCCATACACTTCCCATTATCTTTCCAATTAACTGGATGTCTTCCTTTCCGACCTGAACACTACACCAAGAAGATAATTCTGCGGTATTCATTAGTGTTAGCAAAAAGGTTGCAACCCAAGCTTATTTAAAAGTAGGAAGCTTCTAGTACCTGGTGTGGCTCATAATCTTTCCATATATGAACCTTGCCATATCCAACCATGTCCTGGTCTCATACATGACTAGCTTTCTGGCATTCATTCTTGTAACAAGTTCTTATCTTTTAATTCTTTGGTTATTACCCCATAACCAAATTAACATGACATTCTACTATGTCGATGTGTGCATTCAGAAGCTAAAAAGCTTTGAATTAACACAGGCCTACAGCCTTTACCACATCTGGTGGTATGCATTCAAATAATATAATCATGTGATTTAATAACATAGCTCTAGCTGAGGAAATTCTTACCATAATTTCCTTTCAACAATTATGCAAAAAGAGTGATAAAACTCATACCTGCATGATTGCCATTAAAAATTATACTACTTGAATATCTGATAGCAGTAGAAGCTTTCATGCTTCTTTTATCAGACTTATAACTAACGCTTCATCTCTTTGTTGCTTCCTTCATGAGGTAGCAAAATTACCAACAACACCTGCGACATGCAAGCATTCTTTCCTTGGGTTGGCCAAACAAGCCATAACATACTTGCTGCCACAAATTGCGACAACTTCTTTCTCCCTATAACCCTTTTTCTTGCAGATCCCAGAAGCATTCAATTCTTCCAGGATTCCTACAAGTTTCTCCTACATGGCCACTGGCTATGACCACACGCCTATCCAAAAGGCGTTTCAGGATTTCACATATCGGGTGTTTCGATATGAGTCCCCCTCGACTCTCTCTATCCCCGAAATCTGAAACAAGAGTTTAGCGCATCCTATCTCTTCCTTTAACTTCCACCGGTGTGACCTCTAGCGAAATTCGAGGATTAGCTCTCCTCCTTTCTCTCGAGGTCCGAACTCCTAAATCCCTGTTGCCTCAGATCAAAGGTCCATCGCTTTCCGGGTTCGACGGTCCCGGTCAATTCCTTGCGAATCGACAATTCGTGTTTCGGGGTTTCAAAAAACAGTTTCCCCTTCTTTTCTTCCGGTCTCTAGTTTTTCGAAATCTACGCGAGTCAGATCCAACAACTCAAAGCTCCTCGTAATCCAATGGTGTGGATCCTTTTTCTCGTGAATCAGGACTTCGCGGTTCACGAAATTAGAAAGCAGTTCTCTTCCGTCTTCATGAAATTCAAGTGTGTCAGATCAACCGCTGACACTCACCATGATTCAATGGTCTAGATCTTTCCTCGCGAATCGTAAGTTTGCATTTCAGGATTTTTGAGAACAACTTCCTCTGTTCTCCCAACTTTCGATTCTCTGAATTCCCGATGAAAGGAATCAACGGTTCGATCTTCCCTGAGATCAATGGTTCAATACCTCCCGTGAGACTTTGAGTACTAAATGACTCTTAGCGTTATCTTCCTTGCATTTGGCTGGATATGACGGCTCACGGGTTTTTGGCACTTCTTCCTGGAAGCACTCCACCGTCCGATTCTATCCTTGTTAATCTCTTTTCACGATTCGGGACTTGGAGTGACCAAGAATTTGGCCTGCGCTCCAAGTTCACGATCCCTGAATTTACGAAATGATCCAACGGTTCAAACCAACCACGATCAATGACCCACTTTATTCTGGATCCAAGAGTGGCGAGTTTCTCCATCCATTAACCACCTTCCAACTTCTGGCTATCTTATAGTCCCCACGATTTCGTGAGTTCTCCACGGAGAATTCTGTCCGTTCGTTCAAATTCTAAATGACTTATTTCCAAATATCTTAGCATCAATTCTTCTAGAATTGACTTCCTCCCTAACTTGAAGGATTTCGAATAATTCGAAGGCTTCGATGGTGTTTTACTTTCCGAGCTTTGGTTAGTGAAATTTTAACTTCACCTTGCCGCACACTTGTGCTCGGCGTGTGAACTTGCTCTGTTTCTCTTAGATCTTTTAACTTAATCAGTCTCAAAGGGACTTGACCCTTCAGTGTTTTCCAAAAGACTTTCTGGTGTCATCCTGGCACCCTCTACGCTCGTCTCCTGCAGTCTTTTGAACTTAAAACAAGTTCCCTCTATAAGCACTCCTTGCGCTGGATATGCACACTCTTCATACCAAAAGTTCCACGCTATCTCTTCTGAGCTTCGTTTTCTGAACTGGAAGAATTATGTGTCTCTTCCATTTCCTTGCACTTTGTGGCAATTCAAATCAGTTCTGGCACTCATCAACCTTCTACAATACAAATGCGAAGACGATTAGAATTTGTCAGGCCTTTGTTTCTTGACAATTCCTCATCTTTCATAACAATCGATGTTAAGAAAATGTTTCAATTTCACGACTTTTCCGAGCTCTGCTCGACTCTGCAATTTTCAGGTTTTCGAAACTTTCGTTTTCGACATTTCGGGATTTTCGGCCTTCAGGTTTTTGGTACCCAAGACTTTGGGTTTTCGGCACCAAGGAGTTCATTTTGCAGTGACTCCCAACCTTTTATCATTTCAATTCCCAAATTACGAAAATTCGGTTTCCTTATTCCCCAGGCCCACAACATAGTTGTCGTCCTTAAAATCTGCTACGATTCTTCTGTCGTCGGAGATTTGAGGACTTCGGGACTTCGGGTTTCGGGGTTTCGGTCCACGAGGATTTTAGACTTGCTTTCCTTTCCAACCCCCGACTTCCGAAATTTCGATTTACTTTACCCTCCGGACCCACATAGAACAATGGTCACCCACAACCACGGTGGAACGTGGCATGTTCATGAGGGTCCACATCGCTTTTAACGACGTCATCGGGTCCCACCACTCTCACTTTTCTTCTCAACCCACTGGCATGTGGTACACCTCCATGTGTCCACGTCCATTCCTAGTAAAATCCAATGATCAGATCTTTCTCATATCTACGACGCAAATCCTTTCGGTGTTTTGGGGTTTCGTCCATCGAAAGTTCGTGCATCCACACATCTTGAACTTCCATTTGCCGAAATCTCGAAATCACTGTCTACTAAACTACTTGATCCAACGGTCAATATCTTCTCCCCACGATCTATGGTGTAGATTGTTTCGGGATTTCAGGGTTTCAGGTTTCAGGTTTCGGAGGTGTTCACCTCTCCTCACTTCCCATCCCCCAAAACGTCGATTTCTTCCTGGACAATTAATGGTCCAGATCTCTCTTAGATCGACGGTTATGATCCAATCATGAATTCATGTTTCATGAATTCTCACGAACTCACCCTTGACCAATTCAAGTTACGAGTCAGCAAAAGGTTGATCGCTCTCCACGCGTTCTTTCTGATGGATGGTCCTGACTAATTCGAGATTTCTTGTATCGTGATTTTCGCACTCCTGTGCAACTCCAAAGGGCTTTAAACCCCGTGCACACTTTCCAGATTTGACGGTCACGAGGGTTCACCTTCCCTCCCGAACAGATCCTAAAGCTCCAACACTTTTGGTGTGGAGTCCTCTCTCCTTGTGGACTTATACCACACTGGCTGCGGTTTCATAACGCCGTTATACCTCCCGAGCTTAAAAACTCGTCAAGTAACTCCTTGACACTTTGGAGCAAACCAGGGTCCCAAATTAGCCTTCCAGACCCACTTTCCCCTCGCATTCTTGGTCCAAAGACCGCTCCACTGGCCCATCTAGGCTCAATGTCGAAACCTTGGCTCTGATACCAAACTGTAACACCCCTTTCACTCACTACCGTGTAGGTGTTACTACGCGGAATAACACATTCTCATTCATAATTAATCGCATGCATTTAAAACAAATTAAATACATTCAACACAGAGTATTCATATGAATTACTGCCATAATCAACAATCAATTCTATTTAATATTAATTTATATACATAGCGGAATTCATGATAACATAAGCAACACAGTCATGCAAAACATGATTAAAACATAATCAGGTACTTATCTTTGAAACAGTGGCAGTTCCACCAACCAAGTGTAGGCCTTCCACGAACCTCCCAGCCGTAGACCACACTTCTCATTAGTTCAACAATGGGTCACCCCCGAGTTGGGACTAAGCTCCACCCCAAGACAAGGAATCCTAGGCTAGGTTGAGGTTACAGCGAAACAACACACAGCCACAAGGATGGAATTCTCTCCCAGGAACCTCTCACGCTTACTGCCCACAGACCCTCATTCCCCACATGCCTGTTCCACCCCAGGAGTATACACCTTCTCTGTCACCTGGACAGTCCTTCAGCTGCTAACCTCCCTTGCCTTGGGTTACAACAACAGGCTCGACCAGAAGTCTCTGACCTTTGTGGCAGCTACAAGGTTCCTTCTAGGAGTTTTCTCCTTCCTCTGTACACTCTCTCTCTTGGAGAGAATCGCTCACAGGCCAACAACCTGTTCTTCCAACTTCAATCACCTCTCTCACCTAGAGAGAGTGTTGTACAACTTGCCAATAAGCCCCCACGCAGTCTAGCACTGCATGGCCACACAACCAACGGGGAAAAACGGACACGACTTTCCAACCGGTTCAACAATGGCGGATGGTCTCACGGATATGGCTTCGGACAAGGCTCCACGCATAGGTTCGATGCTCAGACAGAGGATGTTTCAGATTTTCAGAATCAACACATAGGGTCAAACACTACACATCCACCACAGTCAACAAGAATCTAGACAAGAACACCCCAGGGCAACAACAATGGAAGGATTCTTCCCAGAATGCCATCTTACGCCCACTACTACCAGACTCTCATTCCCCACATGTTTGTTCCACCCGGGAGTATACACCTTCACAAGCACAGTCCATTGGTGCTAACCTCCCTCTTTGGGCCTCGACAACAGTCCGGATCACGAAGTCTCAGAGCCTGAAGCTGGTGCTGGACACTCTCTGGAAGAAACCTCTTCCAACAACTTCCACCTCCCTCACCTAGAGAGAGATCACACATAGGCTCAATCACAACTCGCGCTGGCCATCAAGCCATGCGCAGTCCAGCTCTGCGTGGTCACCATAGCCAACTGGAAATACAAACACGGCCTCTCAAACAGGCTCAACAATGGCTCGAGGCCTCACAGTGATGGTTCATGGAAATGCATGATGATTAATTCCCGTAGGGGTCGACACAGACTTAACGGTTCACAACCGAAAGGGTGTCCAGCCTTCCAGAAACAAATACAAACACTGGACTTTTCGGTTCAGAGTGCACGAGGGTATCTCTTGCAGAGGTCGGACGAGTTCACGCTCCGACGGTCGGGTAGAATGGAGGAGGAACCCCCCAACACGGCTCGTCTCAGCCTTTTATTGCATGCTCCAGGGTTGACACTTGTCCCCCATGCGACTGCATGCCTCCTTCAGCATGCGTTCCTCCCACCATTTATAAATCACATGTCCTTCCAAAAGAACTTAGGTTAAAACATATAATGCACATATCTTTTGGAATAATATTAAAATATTATTCCCAACGCTTAAGCCCCTCTTCCCACCTTCCAACCCCTAATCTCTTGCCCACTCTGTGGAAGCTTAGTCCCCCATCACTCATTCATCGTGTCGGCCTGCATGCGGCAACGTTTATATTTTTATTAATGCTCTGCATGATTACATATATAAAAGAAGACTCTTGGCCTTCAACACTTAGGCTCCCTGGCCTAATAATCACATAAGCCCCCATCTTATATAAACTTGGCTCACCAGCCTACTAAAACATACTTACAATTCATAATGCAAGCTTTACATCAGGGCTCGGCCTTGGGGACATTACAACAATGCCTCTGAACATTTGGCTACCAGACATAGTTTAAATGTTTTAGGCAATGACTATTCTTCGATGATTTTCTGTGGATATTTATCCGAAATCTAACAAAAAAATTGTTAGACAAGATCGTTTTTTAATTGTTTCTCCACATTTTATGAGAAGAGATATTGGCAAGACATATTGCCCGAGAAGAGTTTCAAGATTTTCCAACGCTGAACCCGCTACGCCTTAGCTCCTCAACTGATATGGAAACGTTGCGATCGCAGGTATGCATATTTGGTCATGTTTTATTTTATCTTTTATTGTTGAAAAGATAGTCATTTTCACTTGCACTGAATGTGATTGTCAGGCCGGACCAACCTTCCAGATACGCGGAATCCGGTCTTGGAAAGATGAGAATCGCTGGATATCTAACGATTACAATCGGGAAATTAGGGTGGAAGGTGTGCGTCTTTTGGTACTTGAACATGAAAGTTTTGAAAGATCCTCATTCTGGAGGCAGCAAATGTCGGGAGATTTGGTATGGCTTCTCTTGGCCAGACCCTCATTCTCACGCTTTCTGCACTCTATTTCTTTGCGGAGATTAAGAGTTTTGGAAATTCACGGTTCCGTTAACCGCCACATCTTATTGAGCATTTTTCCGTTCATTTTGTTCCACCTTAAATTAATAGATTGTATGTGCTTTGCAACAATACTTAGGTGACTGGGATCCTCTTGACCCGCGACCAAATACTTCGATGCGTTGGACGCCACATGACTACACTATCCCAGCCTTGTCCAGTAAGGTTGGGCAACCAGAATCTTCACGGCAGAGACCTTTAGGTTCCGGGTTTGAGAGTATATTTTCCAGGTTTAGCATACGTTCTTTTTATAGCTTTCTAGAAAATCGGGTTTCGGGCATGATAACTTTGACAAAGCTAGCGTTGAAAAATATACGATTCCTGCAATCACTTCCCATCGATTTTTCCCAACTTCGAAACCTCAAACATTTAGATCTATCTGGCTGCTCTAATCTAACTGAATTGCCCAATACCTTTTCTGAGTTATTGCAACTTCAATATTTAGCATTGGAAGACTGCTTCGAGCTATCAATCCCACTAGATATTTTGGGAGAAATTTCCACACTTGAGTATGTTGACTTCAAAGGCTGTGCTCAATTTGTAATCTTGCTAGAGAGAATCCCGTATCAAAGGCATTTAAGATATTTGAATTTACAAGACACCGGTTTATTACACTTACCGGACAACTTGGGGATACTCGACAAGTTAGAACAAATAACAATAGGGAGCCGAGCCTTAACAGAGATACCACTTACTGTAGCCAATTTGAAGGGCTTAACAGAGTTGTTTCTGATTCATTGCTCCAGTCTAGAGCGAATCTTACCAGAAGGAATTGCAGCGCCAAGTATCAAAATTTTGGCTATAGACCGTTGTCCCATACATAACTTTAGTTTTCAGGATCAGGGGATTTTGGATGCTCAAAACATACATTTGAGAGTTGGAATGAATTCTTTAAGAGATTTCATTTTGACCAACACATCTATATCCCAGATATCCATTCCTAATTGTGTATCCCCCAGGCTCGAAACTATTGATCTTTCAGGAAATATTCAGCTAGTGCATGTTAATGCCTTGCCATCAGCACTAGTAAGCCTAAACCTGCAAAACTGCTATGGATTGAAGACATTAACAAGCCTTTCAAATCTAGTAAACCTTAAATTCCTCAACATATAGGTGTTTTAACCTGAAAACCCTGAATATGGAAGGTCTTGCATCATTGGAAGAGATTAAAGCAGAGGAATGTTGGGAGCTGCAGACGTTACAAGGATTGAATAGGACAGAACCGTTGAAGTGTCTCCACATTTCAACAGACAATAGAGATATCTGGAATGACATTTGCGTACTTTTTGTGAGTATTTGTCTACATTACATCGAAATATTCCTTCATACAAAAATCATCGATATTTTTGTGCTAATTAAGAAACCTCGGACTAATATGTGGTGGGCGTGTAATCTTGGTATTTATTTACTGATGGGATATCACAATTTGAATTTGTAAAAACAATACATTATACTTGTATCGTTGAATGATGAAATCGAATTTGGGAAATATGTGCAGAGATTGCCCACTCACCAAAATCCATCCACTGCCATCTTTAGTCGAACCGCGGATAATGACAAGGTGGATGGAGTGATCTATTTTTTATAGGGTAGGTTTGGTTTTTTTACAAGTTTAGTATAAGTTGAAGATGTAGGTTGAAGAGACCTCTTGTGATGAGGGGATTCTTGGTGAATGTACTCAACATTAGAGCCCTATATTAATTAAACGTGAATGTCAGGAAATAATCATCAACATAAATGTAATATATAAATAATAAATAATTAGTAATTAATAATAAATTAATTAATGAAAAGACAATAATGGAAAATACATGTCCACCAATGAAAGGGCACTCCGTCCAAGTATATATAGGGGGCCTCAATTGTGAAAATAATCTCATATATAATATTTAATTACAATAACCTCTCATCAAGTTACCTCTCATCAAGTTCGCTAAGTCTTGTTGAGATTATCAGTGTGTAATTATTCTATGATAACAATAGCATTTAAATCATAAGGCAATAATTATTAGACCTGAAAATTAGAAAATTCTACAGTAGTCATCACAAAATTCATCTTAGAGTGAGTAGAACAATATTTCTCCTGAGATGCAAGTTATGTAAAAGCATAAGATAAAGGAGGCTACTTAAGTACCTTCAACATGGAGTCCAAATCCAAATTATTTAAAGGTACAACCCATATAACCTATTGGGAATGCTTCACTACTCTACAATGATCAAATTAGATGCTAATGTTCCTTTATCTTGAGGTCATATTCAAATTATATTACAAATTTAGTTATTTGTTGAGGAAAATATATGAAATGATCTTACTCAAGCATTTTCAGATCTTACTTGGCTAAAGCAAGATAAACTAGAATATAACCCTATGTTTATAGCCATAAAAAATTGTTTCATAATCCACAAGTATTGGTTACAAGTGCTTTGGATGAGGTTTTTATAAATGAAAGTTTGCTAAAAATTTCAATATTTATGTAATTTTATGAATATAACAGATGTTGAAATAAATATAGAGACAGAAGTAAAAACACCAAGTCAATAGTCAAAACAGATGAGACATAAAGCAATCATTTATTTCATTCCAATTTATCAATAGAATCATTCTCTTTACAAAATTCCCAGAGGAAATTTGGACCAAAGTCAAACTTAGATGTCCCCGATGAAAACCATACAAAATGACACTTGGGCTTGTATTTTGATTGTTTTATTGTGATGGTTGAGTCTTTTTTGCACTGATATTACATATGTTATGCTTCATATTAGCTATTTTGAAGGAGTTTCAAAGGTTTATATATCAATTTATCATGGATTCGCATAAGGTATGTATAATTGGTGCTTTTTTAATGATTTTGAGATTAATTCAGTTCAGTTTAATGTTTATAAGTATCTAACATTCTGGTTTGCTTGCAACAAGTCAGAATTTTGATCCAATCCTCCATTCGAACCTTCATCCAACACTATTACAGGAAACTATCTTAAATCTTAATTTTTGTGAGCATGAAGCTGAATCTGAAAAATCTGGCACATGGGTTTTGTGCGTAATATGCCCAACTAGGTCCCATAGGGGTCGTTTCCTGAAATTCTAAAAGGATTGAGAACAACTCGTGGTGTTCAATTTGGCATCCGGTACTCCATCCGGCACTATGTCCGGCACTCCATCCTGCATTAAAACTGTGGGTGAGTTGGCGGTTATCATATTGGCGGCCAGTGATGGGAAAATCGACAACATGGAGTTTTCTTGTGATCGTGGCCTCCAACTACTGAGCTTCTGACAACTTGGATTGGGTTGTTATACTGGGCGTTGATTGGCTCGCTTAGTTTGTAGAAGCCACCGACGGTTAAAACACATTAAGTGTAATTTATTTCTTTTAGAGGAGGTCGACCCTTCCAGTGGTCGACTTCTCATCTTGTAACCTCTATAGATACCATAACAGTGGTCAGACAAATAGCTAATCTAAGGATTGTTAAGTTCAGAAGCTAGCATTGTTTTTGTTGTTTCAAGACATTTTCACAAACTTGTGTAAAGCTGTGTTTTTTAATTTAAATGTTAAAATCGTGTTGCTTGAGATCGTGATTCACCATTGAGGAGTAGCCACGACCTGCTGGGGGGCCACCAGTGGTCTGGGTGAATATTTAGTTAGTTTGCTTGTGAATTCGAGTAGTGTAATTGTTATTTCTTTTATTTCATGTACATGTGTTTTTATCATTTTACTTACCATGTGATTGTTGTTTATAGTTTAATTGTTTCAGTTTCTTGTTGCAGGTTTCTTATGAAGAATAGTGTTAATATGCCATGTCTCTTTAATTAAGTAGGAAACACGCTTAAGCTTAAGCCACTAACCCTTGTGTATAATTAGATGATAGTTAGAATTTATGTATGCTGAAATAGAATAAGTTAAAACAGAGTAATTGAGTTAATAGTTTCTTTGGCAAAGTTTTAATAGTTTCTTTGGAAAAGTTTCAGTGGATGGATAAATGTTAGTTTTAGTTTTGATTCATAGTTTGCTTATTTAGTTGCTATTTAGTTTGCTTATATAATTTGTTTGCTTATTAATTCTCTTGTCATATACTGAAACATAAATAGGATTTGAATTATGTTCTTATGAGTATTTCCATTTGCAATTTAAATTGTTAAAATAGGATTAGTTTAGTTTACTTCATGCAATTTCCATTCTAGATCTAGATTGTAATTTCAATTCGAAGTTTTTATTTTTATTTTAGTTCTTAGTTGTAAATCTCTAGTAGTATGAATTTGCTTACATTAGCATAGAATGCAATTGAATTCAATAGAATAATGTTTTCATATTGTTGATGATTAGTTCACAAATGGAAGAATCACATGGATTTTCAGGGTAATTGATGTTTCTTCTATAATGGCCAAGTTCTCATTAGATTGTCTAATTCACACCTTTCACTTTGCTATAGAAGTTAATATTGATTTTATCCCTCTTGAGTTATCATTAATTGTTAAATGCCATCATGATATCATAAGACATCGAAGACATAACCATCAACACTATATTTGAAGTTTTCTTGCTTTTGTAGATTAGAGAATAATTTTCTTGTTATTGTAGATTAAAGAGTAGTTGTTGATTAACCCTTTTTGTCATGATATTTTCAATTCAATAGATTAAGATTTCCTTTTATAGATTAGAAATAGTTATGAAGTTTAACTTAAGAATATAGTTCACTTGCTTATTAGTTTGATTAGTTACTTGTTGAGTAATTTCGATTAGTTTACTTGTTGTAGAAGTTACCATAGGTTAGTTAGTCGATTGCTTATTAGTTTACCTGTTGAAGAAATTTCCATAGGTTAGTTTGAATAGGGTAGTTGCTTGATTGTTTACTTGTTTTAATAGGATAGTTGCTTGCTTGTTAATTTGCTTACTTGTTGTTCGTTGAATTTGAATAGATTAATTAGATTAGTTTGTTGTTGTTATTGCTCATTAAATAGATTAAATAAGATAGTTTTCTTTTGCTTATTGTAATGATTAAGTTAACTTGCTTAAAGTAGGTTTTCATTTGCTTTCTTAGGACTATCCATTGATCCATTGTTCAAAAGTTGCTTAGGGTAAATAGTTTAAGTTTCTTTGATAGGGTTTGACCATTAATAGTCTTTGTTTAAGTAGATTAGCCACTAAATAGCCCATTTCCTTAGTTAGACTATACTACCTCTAGCCTTTCTGCCTTGGCACATATAGTGCTACAACTCTAGGTTTACTTACCCCGAGTTGACAATTTAATTGAGGGTTTTTAGTGCATATAGAACACCCATCATTTTTGGCGTCGTTCCCGGGGAGTTGTCTCAAGGTAGGAGTTAGATCATTTCTAAATCTTAGCATTAGTTTGGTGGTGGGGGAACTTTAAGACGAGAGGTAAGAACCTGCACATCTACTATAGCAGGTTTCCCCAAACCCAATGGTAGTTTTTTTCTTTTGTTTGTTTACTTTCATGAACAGACCTAGGGACCCAAAAGGTAGATACATTAAATATAAATCAAACCTTTCAACCAAGGTTCCTTCTGACCTTTTTGGGGGAAGGAACACTCCACTCATAAACTCCGCAGACTGATACCGAAAAACAGGAGCTAGCTCAACCCAAAGAGCTAAAGCAGTCTCTGAAGAGACTAAGACAGGGAGTACTATAGACCAAAAAGTTGAAGCATCAGTAATAGTGGAACAGGAGGCAAGACCACTTGAGCCCTCCCCAGAACCAAACAACACAACCTTTGTTTTCTTACCACCACCAGGAAAATGAATTCGAAAGTGACCATTAGTTTGGAAGAACTCTCTCAAATCCTAGCAATAGCTGGGATATCGTCTTCTCAGGAAGAACACATCTTGACAATAGCCAAGAACTTGTTTACCTCTCCG
The DNA here is from genome assembly GCA_009831015.1 of Picea engelmannii. Classification (NCBI taxonomy): domain Eukaryota; kingdom Viridiplantae; phylum Streptophyta; class Pinopsida; order Pinales; family Pinaceae; genus Picea; species Picea engelmannii. The sequence continues at coordinate 77,005 of ML780786.1, forward strand.
GAAATATTAGAAGAATCAAGGTCCTATGAGCTACAAAATGATTTTCCTTGCCAAAATGCGAAGGAAGATGAAAAATTGTGGACTACATCTAGTGGATAGCAATCATTAAGACCTGAGATTGAGGAGTTCTCAACATCCATCTCAGCAGATCCTTTATGTACTTCAGAAATCAATCATCCAGAAGAAGAGGATCTGCATAGCATGATGAAGGAGAGCATAGAAATTATTGTTGATGAACATTAAGATTACATTGAAATTTGGTTCCAAGAGGTCATCAGGCCACAATACTATTATCTTCTTCAACACCTTCGGATGCCAAAACAAGTAGGTTGGTTGGTTCTTCATATTCAAGTAATCACTGCAGTAAATTTTTTATATGTGGATATGAGTATATTTCTTATCTTGCTTCACACATGGTCACATTGGAGAAGTTCTTACACTTGAATAAATATTTTCCTTTCTTTTTAGGTACGGCAGGATAATAAATAAAAGTTGCATGTTGTTAGTTTAGCTTAAAGTCTAATGCAACCTCATTTTACATTTTCTTTTAATAAAATAACTATGAGATACATGTTCCAGTGAATTGATCTCATTGATCTCATTAGTCTTTGATAATTTAGAATGTGGTTTTTGACAAACAATTCTAGAGATTTCTATAGGTATTTATTTCACCAGGAATAGACGATTTCATGGATATTTAAAGGAAGGATGTTTCTTCAAAATATTGCTATATTTGAACCTTGTTCTCTCCTAAGTGTTAGCACTAGAAGTTACCTCTGGATTGCGACAGAGGTAAGCCCAGTACCCATCAAAGTTTTTGGTGTATGTTGGTTTTATATGGATGGAGGTCAACGGAAAAAACTCAGAATCTGAATGACGTTCAACACAGAACTGGACAGGAAATGTACAGGGAAGTGAGGGCGACAAATAACTTCAGTCAGTGAATTGAGTTTAAGTGTGAGCATAGGGAAGACTTAGTAAGAAAGGTGGACAAGGCTGCTATGAGCATCAGGCCTTCAAGCAGCTTGGAGAAGAAAACCTTAGACTCAATATCACTCTTAAGATCAAGTTTTGGACACTGAAATGTGTCCAAACAACACAGTCACAACAACAAAATGATCAAACTTACATCACCATGTTGCTGCAGCAACTCGACTGGATCCTCCATGCTCGAACCATTCAGTGTAAGAGGGAAAAAGATCAGAAGGAAGCTGACTAAAACTGGTCACGATACTGCTGCAATCAAACCTACATTATAACAACATAACAACCCTCAACTGGATCCTCCATGCCCGAGTGTTTTAGCACAGTTTGTACAAAGAGATGAAAAGAGGTTGACTTCTATTAATTGGAAAGTCTCAAATCAATTACATAAACCAGAGAACAACTCTGGCATCACAAGAATTACAAGATGGGAGCTCTGCTCAACCATTTGATGACCCTATAAAAATATCAAAATTACTTATTTATACTTAAAACAGTCCCCGACTACCAGGAGAGTGATCTGATCACTACATTCAAAACTTTGTGTTTGAGCAGTTTTCTGTCAGACTGTGCATGCATTCTTCTGTCAGATGCAAGCCCCAAATTAGTATGGGCTTTGCAGGAAAATCTCCCCACAGGGGTACCACGGGTTGACGGTTTAGTCCCCACGGCCGGGTCCTCCATACTTATAATTACTGAGTGAGTCGAGGTTTCAATCACCTGACCTGCCTTCCATTAACTGCTTTCAATTACTACTCCTTCTCAAGATCACAACAAGGCTAAATGCCCAGGGGCTGTTGTGCGTTGTTGGTGGACTTGTTAATCTCACTCGACAATCTTGAAGTCGTGATGGTTTCACTCTGTAACGAAAGAGGGAACTTTCTTCCTTTGGCACAGACCTTGTGAATTTGTCACCCTTATCTACATGTGACCTGGGGCCATGACCCAACGTTAAACTCCTGGGCGCTTTGTGATTTTGCGTTTCATGAAATTGCGCTGTGCTCAATGCTAAGACCTTCGATTCATGAAATCGCAACTTCTCGGATCTGGTACCATGCGTTCCTCTAGATTGGATGGCTCAGATTTATTTCACGTTTCGTGCTTCACTGATTCTGTGCCCCACCCCCTCTTCAATGTGACCTCAGGCTGTGACCATGGGCCCAACTTCCGAGCGTTTCGAGAGTTTGCATTTCGCAAAGTCAGAAGTTATCTTACCTCCCTTCTTCCAATTCTCGATTCTCCGACTCGCCCAGATCGACGGTCCACAACCCTCTACGATTAATGGTTTAGATCAACTCACGTGTTCGCACTTCACAAGTCCTCACGAATCTGCCCTTTGAATTTTTCCCCTTCGTGAGTCGGCGAAATACTGATCTACTGCCACCTGTCTTGCTGGATGGACGACTCCTATTGATTTCGGGTTTCAGGAGTTCGAAACTTTTAATGAACAACTTTAACAACATTCTGAACTCTCGACTCCCATGCTAATTTTCCATCGTTGATTTCTCCTCATGAGATCTACGGCCCAGATTTAATCTTTTCTTCGACGCTAGACTTCGCTCAACCCTTGACCTTCTGAAAGAAAGCATGCCATCAATTGGTTCACCTTATGGATTTTTGTCGTCACACGACTGAGCCCGTATGTTTGTATTTTAAGCCTGAAATGAGTTGTTCTGCATGCTACGCTCAGACGCTTCTTGTGCAGGCCGCGAACCTGGCTACCTTGCTGCCCTTGACAACTATATGTGATAACATTTGGCTCCACGGGGGATGGCATGCTGCCTGCGAGCTACCAAGAACAAGTAGTTCGATTTGCCTTAAGAATTGGGCTATGGAGTTGAGCTCAAAACATCCTGCTGAAAAATACAGGTCGATAAGTAAAAATGAAAATAAACACACATGCTCCAAGGAGCTTATTTGCATACAGTCCTAAACTAATTGATTTTTACACAGTGCCAGGTGAAAGCAAACTTCCACCATATCCATTCAAGTAAATTCCTAACCGGAATCCCTTTTATTCTGTCAGTGATTGATAACAGAGAACGCAATCGTGGCAGCAGAACGGTTACATTGTTCATCTTTCCTCCTAATGATGAGGCCGGGATAAAGTTGGGCAGCTTCAAAACATGAAAGAAATACAACTCCATGTATTCCTTCACAAGATCATAGGACAAGCGACAAACTCTAGAAAATTTATAACAGGCAGCCTTCTCTGCTACATAACTGCTCACACATTGCTGGATGTCTCTGGCAAGTGCAGGTGGGTGAGAGGCTGATGTAGGTTGACTTCTCCCAGGTGATGATTTTCTCATTGACAAGCTCTCGACAGGAGATAAACTTCCCCTTCTGCTACTCCTATGGTTCTTCTAGTTCTTCTTCTTGGCTCTCCCAAGGGTCAGATTCATAATCATCATAAATAAGACTCGTGGGAAAGATATGCTCTTCATCATGTTGTTTAGGATGGTTGATTTCCTCACAATGATTTTCCTTAATGAATAGAGGATAAGGCTCTGTTGTATGCTCTTGGAAATCCTACATATGCAGCTCAGAATTTGATTCGTAGCTTTCATATACAGGCTGACTGCTCCTCTGGTCAGCAAACTATGATGTGGGGCTCTGTTGCTCTTCGTCTGAATAATCATCAAATATAGGGACGACAGACACCTCAGGAGAATAATGCAAGGCCTCTACATCTATGAAATCTTCATTATCATCCCTAGTAGGGATGGCAAGAACATATGCCTCAAGGTCTGGAAAATCCTCTGCGCTTTCTTTAGATTCCAACCTTTCTAGTTTGGCAGAGAGAGATTTTACCAGTTTCATTACTTCGCCCAAAGCATATTCATCTTCCTCATGGCCCTCATCCTCATAGCCTTCATTAGACACAACCATATCTTGATCATGGCCTTCACATTCCTCACAACAATTATGGCAGATTAACTCAAAGGAATAATACCTTTGACAATGCTTATTAAAGGTTGCATGAAACTGTTCTGGGGAGGAGATGCTAGCAGGGGGAAAGGATCGATACCACTCACGGGCATCCTCATCCAATGAGAACATGAACATATTCACTAAAACATCCTCATGATGTATCTCCCACTGATGCATGAGTTCATGAAACTCATGGAGATGCCGAACAGGGTTGTCCTCTTTCCGCTCTCTAAATATGGGAAAATAATCTCCCCATTCATCCATAGTAGGGACAACATTAGGAAAACCAAAAACAACAGAAAAATCAAAAGGGGAAAATCTCCAAGCCATGATTTTTTCCATTTCGAACCAATGGAGTCGTTGATTGATTCTTTAATCATGGAGTCTCCAGGTGAAAGATATGCAACATGAGTGTGTCTGGTCTTTGTTCAACATCAAAGACTAGATCTGATCGTTGTGTTCTCCCAGGGGTCTACCAGGTGTAGCCAGAAGCAATCACACTGAAATAGCAGATCCGAGATAGTGGAATTGCCAGAGTAGAGTTTCCAGGTGCAAGCGCAATCTTCAAAGGTTTCAATTTTTGATGCACCTTCAGAATCAGAAGTTCATTGTCGTTCTACCTAGGGAAAATCTTCAATTCGTCCCCGACAACGGTGCCATGAATGTTAGCACTAGAAGTCACCTCTAGATTACGGCAGAGGTAAGCCCAGTACCCATCAGGGTTTTTGGTGGATGTTGGTTTTATATGGATAGAGGTCAATGGAAAAAACTCAGAATCCGAATGACATTCAACACAAAACTGGACAGGAAATGTACAGGGAAGTGAGGGCCACAACTAACTTCAGTCAGTGAATTGAGTTTAAGTGTGAGCAGAGGGAAGACTTAGTAAGAAAGGTTGACAAAGCTACTGTGAGTATCAAACCTTCAAGCAGCTTGGAGAAGAAACAATCAGAATCAAGATAACTCTTAAGCTCAAGTTTCAGACACTGAAATGTGTCCAAACAACACAGTCACAACAACACAATGATAAAACATACATCACCATGCTATTGCAACAACTCGACTGGATCCTCCATGCCCGAGCCATTCAATGTAACAGGGAAAAATATCACAAGAAAGCTGACTAAAACTGGTCACGACACCGCTGCAATCAAACCTACATTACAATAACATAAAAACCCTCGACTGGATCCTCCATGCCCGAGTGTTTTAGCACAGTTTGTACAAAAAGATGAAAAGAGGATGACTTCTATTAATCTGAAAGTCTCAAATTGATTACATAACCAGAGAACAACCCTGGCATCAAAAGAATTACAAGATGGGAGATCTGCTCAACCATTTGACGACCCTATCAAAATATCAAAACTACTTGTTTATACTCAGAACAGTACCTAACTACCAGGAGAGTGATATGATCACTACATTCAAAACTTTGCGTCTAAGAAGTTTTCTGTCAAACTGTACATGCATTCTTCTGTTAGATGCGAGCTCAGATCAGTATGGGATTTGTAGGAAAATTTGCCCATAGGGGTACCACGGGCTGACAGTTTAGTCCCCACGGCCGGGTCGGGTCCTCCATACTTATAATTATTGAGTGAGTCAAGGTTTCAACCACCCGACCTACCTTCCATTAAATGCTTTCAATTACTGCTTCTTCTCGGGATCGCAACAAGGATAAATGTCGAGGGGATGTTTTGCACTGCTAGCAGACTTGTTAAGCTCACTCAACGATCTTGAAACCATGACGGTTTCACTCTGTAACGAAAGCGGGTGCTTTCGTCCTTTGGCGCAGACCTTGTGAATTTGTCACCCTTATCGGCATGCGACCTCGGGCCATGACCCAGCGCTAAACTCGTGGCTGCTTCATGATTTATCGTTTCACGAACTTGTTCTGTACTCCATGCTAAGACCTTTGATTCACGAAATCGCGACTTCTCGGATCTGGTGCCTTACGCCCCTTTGGATTGGATGACTCAAATTTATTTTGTGTTTCATGCTTCGCTAATTCTACGCCCTGCCCCCTCTTCAATGTGACCTCGGGCTGCGACCATGGGCCCAACTTCTGAGCGTTTTGAGACTTTGTGTTTTGCGAAGTCAGAAGTTATCTTACCTCCCTTCTTTCGATTCTCGATTCTCTGACTCGCCCAGATCGACAGTCCACAACCCTCTGCGATTAACAGTTCAGATCAACTCGTGAGTTTGCACTTTATGAGTCCTCACGACTCTGCCCTTTGACATTTTTCACTTCATGAGTTGGCGAAATACTGATCTGTTGCCACCTGTCTTGCTGGATGGACGACTCCTGCTGATTTCAGGTTTTGGGAGTTCGAACCTTTTGATGAACAAATTTAACAACATTCTGAACTCCCAACTCCCGCACTAATTTTGCACCGTTGATTTCTCCTAATGATATCTACGGCCCAGATTTAATCTTTTCTCCAGCGTTAGAATTCACACAACCCTTGACCTTCCAAAAGAAAGCATGTCATCAATTGATTCACCTTATGGATTTCCACCGTCGCACGACTGAGCCTGCCTGTTTTTATTTTAAGCCCGAAATGAGTTGTTCTGCATGCTGCGCTCGGACGCTTCCTGTGCAGGCCGTGGACCTGGATACCCTGCTTCCCTTGACAACTATATGTGATAATACTAAGTATCAAATGAATAATGACTTGCTGTAATTAGCCATATATTTGCAAAGATTTTCGCCTTCTTTTTTTCTCAAGGCATATTAAATAGCATTTGCTCTTAAAAACCTTCACCACTATACAAGGAAGTGATACTATAACCATGAAGCTTAGAGGTCACTTGTACAGTTTCCCCAAGAACCCTGAGTAAGTGAGTAAAGTAACTTTATTAAAGAGTAACAAGGAGGTTTGATTAGCGGTTAGTCATGGAAACATCACAATAACTTAAAAACAAAAAAAAGTGAGTTGAGCCTAAAGATACCTTTCTGTTCTTTCCCAATGGTACCATCCACTACACACTAAAAATGCTTAATTATATCATATCTTTAGATAGGCTATGTACGCTTAAGTACCCCTTACATCAGGATAATCAGTAAGGAATATATAACGAAAAGTCATCCTCTAACATAAATACCATCCCAATTGAAAGAAAGAAAAAAGTCGTTTTCATAGATGTCCCCCCATATTCTTGCACAAAACAATCCTATACTAAAAATCTTAAAAGATGGAGGGCCAGTCTTTGAGGGTGTAAGAGGCTAACCTGTCGGGATATTGAACAGGTCTGTTGGCAGTGGGTACTCGCTTATGGTATGACTAGGTAAACCTGTCGGAGTACTGGACAGGCTTGCTGGCAGCGGGGCATTATACCTAGCGAGGATGGTAATCTGACAAAAAAAATAATAAGAAGAAATTCCTAAATCTTAAACTTGTCCTGATGTACGAAATTACTTGTAGACAAAGCTGACACGGAGTATGTATGGTTAAGCCAAGGTTAATGAACTCCATAAATTTTTCATTGGGAACTAACTTTGAGACTATCTTGAAACTCTCTCATCTACCTCTTCTTAACTATATATACGTTGTTCTATCCTATAGGTGGGGCCATATTCTAATTGTCTCGTCAGACCGATATGCAAAATTTATCTCTATACTTAACAAGCTGTAAAGCTTTGGCTATTGGGAGAATTGACTAGTTTCCTATATTTTTTATTGTGAGGTGTTACAATACTTAGGTGTGGGGGAGGGGTTTCATGAGATGACAAATGATAAATAATGCCTATCTATAATCCATGAGAAGAAGAAGTAGAATCTTTGTAAAATTTATGTATATCGCTTTCATGATATGGGCTATTATATCAACAATTATTTTTTATTGAAATGCTAAATTAGATACCATTGACATCATTGTGTGTTATAAGCCTGATGTGCATTTGATTTATTTTTATGTTTATATAGTGGAATACTTCTTAACTAGTTCTTTGGGACAATTACAGATCGATAACCCATTGTTAAACTCACTACAGATTTGTATTACACAGCTATGAACAAAGGAATAAGATTAAGTGGCTCTGTATTAGGCTAGGTATTTAGCTTAGTATGGTTTTGATTTGGAGTTTTCTGGATGAGAATCTAGGTCTAGGGAGCTAGGCCATGGTTTCCAAAAGATGAGTTGCAAATATAGAATGGGGCAAGGTAGGTATACTCAATAGAATTTAGGATTTGTCATTGCATATAGGGTAGATACAGCGGGTTTCAACATGGGAATGAGATCATGAATCCATTCATAGGAAGGTGTAACATAACATGACAGTTTCATCCAAAACAGTGCAAATAACTTTGAATTCTTCTAATCTTATGAAACAATCATAGGAAAGCATGGAGGTGGCAGCGAATTGTAGCATAAGAGAAGCAAGTTTTGGAGGCCTTCCTCAATGAGTTTTTTAATGCAAAAGTTATGAATGGAAATCTAAATATGTCCTCTACACTCTGGAGTCACTAATTGTTGGCACAAGGGCAGACCCAGGGTTCAACGCTACAACAACGCACCAACAACGCACCAACAAAACCCTAACTACTGGACCTTTCGGTGACACCTTTGAAGCAGATGAAGTCTCACTCGAGGTAGAGGCAGGGGTGGTTGCAGGACTCAGATATATACAACCTTAGCTGGGACACAAATCTATGATTGTAACACCTTAACAGAGCACTTAACAGTCATTATTCATCAGTATTCAACCTTAGTTCACAACACAGATAAACCCTAATTAAAGATCAACACAGTATTCCTTTAGATCTAACATATAGAAGCACTTAGCATAAGGGGACATATCAGATCTAGCATTCATTCACATCCTTAGGCACTAAGCTATCATATTCATCTAAGAATACATTTATGCATTAATCATATGAACAATAAATAGTCACAATGCACAAAGCAACCATAACACAACATATATGTGGTTCACCCCCAGCCTGGGGCTACGTCCACCAACTCTTCTTCTCTTTTATTATCTTTTGTCAATCAACTACATGCACAGAGCCTCAAAATCCTACTCCGCATAGAAGAGGATATATGCATGCACTTTGCTAGATCCTCCTTCCCTGAGCTAGGTCACATCACAAATCCTTTACATAGTCTCTTACATTCACTTGCACTTAGCTCTGCAAGTTCTCAACACAGAATGCACAAAGCATTTGTAATGATCCCAAGCCAAATTCTTTCTTGGAATCACTAACTACTACTAATTTATTGAGTTATTACGTGCATACAAGATTCATCAATACATGGAGATCACAATATATTCAAGATGTAGAAGCATAAGCAAAGATCTGACCTTTTTATTATGAGCAATGTAAGATCAATATAATAGATGGCCGATCTGGCATAAACCTCAGATGGTTGTACAAGCAATAGATATGAGCTGCTACAAAATGCTCCCGCTAATACAAAATAATGCCTCCAAAGGCTGAATAAGAAATGAAGATCAATACAAGCAGATCTGAATGCCAAACACTCCAGCTGAAGAATGCCACGCTCCAATAGAAGGCTGAAACCCTCAATAACTCGGCCCTGCTGCCAAAAGTGTTCAATCACCCTAATAAATATGCCAATTGATAGATCGGGTGATGGTAAGAATAACCCAGGTGTCTGAATCTCCAAGATCCCTCTCAATCTCCGTAGATCTGAATTTCCCATTGAATGGGGTGCCCCACTGGATGACTGAAACCCTAGTTGGTTCAGCCCTGATGAAGGTGGCCTCCAAATGCTCTGAAACTCTCCAAGAATATATATCGGGCGATGGTAAGAATAACCCTGGTGCCTGAATCTCCAAGCTCCCTCTCAATCTCTGTAGATCTGAATTTCCCACTGAATGGGGTGCCCCACTGGATGAATGAAACCCTAGCTAGTTCGGCCCTGATGAAGGAGGCCTCCAAATGCTTTGAAACTCTCCAAGAATATAGATCGGGCTATGAGAATCCCGTGGGAGAATTTTCAGACTCAGATCTCAAGCAGATCTCCCTAGACCTGAGTTTTACTGAATTACAGGACGTCCCCTATGGCTCCAAGACGTCCCAATCTGCAGACAAATGTAGAATGATGATAACCCTCCAGAAAATCCATCAAATTGATGGTCCTGCCCCTGCAAACAAAACCCAACTATCAGAATGGCCCTAGGCCCTCAGGATAAGCTAGATCGAACCTCCCTCGATAAACTGGCCCTCAGACTAGAATGGTGTGGAGGAGTCTTTCATCCCCGAGACCAAGCTGTGGAAGAAAGTGAATGGATATTTCACCACTGAGTTGCTCCCAAGGGTTTATACAACAAAACCCCCAAACTGAATGCTCAAGAACAATAGCAAATGCTAACCCAAAACCAGAATGAATAATAGGTGCACCCCAGCCTCTTACTTATACTTTTCTTTCTAATTCTTTGTTGAGTTAGGTTAACTCCCAGGGTTAATCTTCTATTTTTCTGTTGAGTTATCTTTTACTCCTTTATCCTTTTCCTTTCTTAAGTCAACTTAAAAATATAACTTTTAACTTCTTGACTTTTCCCCCCTCAGTGTGAGACTATGACCTAGTGGGGGTGCCCAAGCCACCGAGTCTCCTCATCACCTCTCTAAGAGGTGGGGGACATTACAGTCTCCCCTGCTTGAAATTGCTTGTCCTCAAGCAATTCCAAACCTGCTTCTCTAACCATGTGCTCTTGCTCCCAAGTGGCATCCTCAATGGGTAAATCCTTCCACCTGATCAG
>ML780786.1:92963-118398 GCA_009831015.1 Picea engelmannii
CCTCCCTCGATAAACTGGCCCTGAGACTAGAATGGTGTGGAGGAGTCTTTCATCCCCGAGACCAAGCTGTGGAACAAGGTGAGTGGATATTTCACCACTGAGTTTCTCCCAAGGGTTTGTACAACAAAACCCCCAAACTAAATTCTCAAGAACAATATAAAATGCTAACCCAAAACCAGAATGAATAATAGGTGCACCCCAACCTCTTACTTATACTTTTCCTTCTAATTCTCTGTTGAGTTAGGTTAACTCCCAGGGTTAATCTTCTATTTTTCCATTGAGTTATCTTTTACTCCTTTATCCTTTTCCTTTCTTAAGTCAACTTAAAAATATAACTTTTAACTTCTTGACTTTCCCCCCCTCAGTGTGAGACTATGACCTAGTGGGGGTGCCCAGGCCACTGAGTCTCCTCATCACCTCTCTAAGAGGTAGGGGACATTACAACATTTACACCAATACTTGCACTTAACACTTAGTATGGCACCAAGCCCTTGTACTACTAACTTAACTCCCCCCTTTTACATCGCCTAGACATCTATTTATACATTACAAAGAGGGCCTAAACATGGGTAAACCCATGGGTCGACATCCCCATACCCGTTACATAAACCCAAAACCCAAAAATCCCTAAAGAGGGGCCGAGATCTCAAGATCTCCGCTTCGAATTACGGTCCACCTTTGACAGCCTGTCAAAGTCCCAAAATAGGTCAATAATGACCAAGGATTCTCAAAACTTGGTCAAGGGCCAACATGCCCCCAACACTCACCTATGACACGTCCTGAGTTACTCTGATCTAGGTAGCTCTACTTCAAAAATATCGAGCTTGGCTCGAGCTGCTTCGACCTATTGTTGCGCCAAGGCCTCCTTCTCGACTAATTCTTAGATAATTGTTTCATTGACAGGTCCCTCTAAGCATTGTTCAGTTGCAATGATGACTTGCTCCAGTTCTTCTCCTTGACCTTCAATCTCCATGAACAGTTGGCAAGTCTTGTTCTGAATTGGTTGGAGCCTTTGAGTCACTTCCATGAATTTTCTCTAAATGGTGTGGACCTGCTGTTGGACAATGTGTTGTTCTTGTGATCACTTCATCCTTTCAACTACTGACAAGGGATTCAACTGTGCCTATACTATTTTTACTTGCTTCTTTGCCTCCTGGAGATATGACTCCAATGCCTTCAATTCAGGATCCTTGGTGAGTCGCTCATAAGTCTGGGAACTATGATCACTTAATTTTTTACATTCCATGGTGAGAGAATTGATTCTCTCAACTGCGCTTCGAGTAGTTGCTTCTCTTTGATCTTGCACATCCTGTGGAGTGTTGGGCACTGTTCGTAGCTCCATATCTATGATTCTCTATTGAAGCCGTTGGATGGATTCTGTGAGTTGCGCCACTTAATGTTCCACTAGGTCTTCTACCTTTGGCTCTAAGCCTGTCACAGAGTGAAGTTCTCTATCGACTCCTTTTTTGACTCCGAGCTATTCTGTGAGCAATTTCTCTTTTTCTTGCTTAATCTGTGCTCTCTCTTCTTCAAACTTGGTTTGAAGGTCCTCCTTCTCCTTTTGTGCAACCCGACATTTCTCTACCATTTCCTCTTGGGCTTGCTTCAAGGCCCCTGTGGCCTGTTCCATTTCTTCCTGCGCTCGAAGAAGGTGAGCTTCGGTCACATCAGCTAGTCTATGGAGTTGGGTAGGATCATTTCCCAACTTTGGTGCTTCTGATGGTGGGGTCCCAGTGGATACTGCACAACTGGAGTGAAGGGCCTGTTGTACCCCTCTGAGTTCAACCTCGATTATGTCGTACATCTCCTTTTGCTTGGCTTCATGTTTCTGCAAGATGTCCTGCGAGGCGTCTGATACGGCTATGATGATGAAGTCGAAGTCATCGACCATGAGAAAAGTGTGCAGCTTAGTCTTGGTGGCTTTGGATTTCTTTTGCAAGGTAGGTTTTGTGGGGAAACCTTCCTTTTCTTGAAGGGATCATCTTCATCAATTGGATTCCTAGGCGGTGTGACTTCACCTTGCTTCTGCTGATCTTCTTTCCTATTGGTCTCTTCTTGATCTACTTCATCATCACCTCCTCAACCAGGTGACTATGAAGCATTTTCTTCTAACGCACTTCTCAAGTTTTGTACTTCTTCGGTTTTCTTCCTTCTGTTAGGGCCAGGTGTATCACGCGCTTCGTGAGTGGTCTCCAGGCTGCCAATTATTTCAGGGTCTAGCATTTATGCGGGGTTAGCAAGGATGAGGAGTTTTGTAGGCCAGACCTTGGTTATCTCTTCGAGGTCCTCCTCTGTGATCTTGTAGTATGACTGAAGATCTTCTTTATGCTCATATGCACATGTGGTGATATAAATGAAGTGTCGATCTGCGCAAAACTTCATAAGAGGTCTTAACTGGTGCAGGGTGTTTGGCGTCATGCAAGGGACAATTTCAATAGCCCTCTTCAACTGGAGATAATATGTATGAAAGACCATGTTCGATTGCCATAGTTTTCTTGTATCGCTCGAGTACCAGAGCATGGCGAACTTTGCAGGGAGTGGCTCAAACGACTCAATGTCCGGGAAGGTCGCACCTTCTAGCATATCCCAAGCAATAAAAATGATGAGGATCAAGAGCCAGCTAAAGTGGAACTCATAGCCCTGATCCTAAGCTTCACGGTAATCCAATTCCAGATGGTTGACCAAGTACTTCGCCCAGTTCATCTAGAATCCTACTACACATTTCCCGGTGAGGTCAACAAAGAATCTTGTGACCTATGTAGGTATGTTCTTTCTCACGAGATTTCCTGCAATCAGTTGGCAGGCCAGGCGCACTGCGCCATTATATATAGAAGCTACCTTGTAGCCTCATGTTCCCTTTTCTACAGTGCCATATGTGTCTTTGATCCTCTGTGCCAATACGTGGTCTGTAGCCTTCCCTGGGTAGAAGTCTTGTGGATCGGGTCCCTGCATGCTCAATCCAGTGATCCTATGGATCAGCGTTGGATCAACTTTGATGCATCTGTCTAGCCATAGGTAGCCCCCATGGTAACATGGCAACAAGAGTTTAAAACATGCATTAACCTCTTGGTGCCTTCTAAAATGTGGGATCTTGATCACATTTAGGATGGTGGACTGCAAGAGGTTCATAGTCCATGGTTAGGGAATTATCTTGGAGTTCTTCCCCTTCTTCCTAGTTAGATACCTGTGCGGAGCGAGCATATTGTGATTCTTGCGGTCCCCTAGGTTGAAGTTGTTGAACTTCAACATTTTATCTTGTCCTGCTGCGTTCTAATTGCACGTATCCCCTTCGGAAGGTACGTAGTAACTATGGTGTAATCAAAGTCCCTCGGGACACTGTCACAACTCACCATGCCACCTAAAGGAAGGATGTAGTCTAGCAGGATAGTCGGGAGTAACTTTGCATTCGCCAAGTCATCTCGATGCTTGGTTCTCTTCTCTACTATAGGTTGGGATGGTCCGAATCCGCGAGCAGTCGACGGGGAGGCTTGAACTCCTCACGTCGATGAAGCTTGAATACCTGCGGACATTACTTTCTCGGCCATTAGATCGATGAGAAATTCTTCGACGATTTTCTCTGCGGTGCTGAGCTCGTTCGACATGCACGCTCAAGATCGAATAACTCAGGTCAATGAATGAATGCACAATGAAAGAGGACATGTGTCAATCTCAATAAAAAATGCAGTAGCAATGAGTTCTCTCTGATACAATTTGCAAAAGTGTTCTCGGTGCAACAATTGATGGAATAAGTAAACAACGATGTAACAAATCTCTCCAACGGAAAAGAGGCCTTCATCAATGCAGTTTTGTCCATTGCGGCACGGTCCTAATGGTCTGATGGTGATCTTTCTAGCCATAACTATTGTTCTAACCGTTCGAGGCGTCAGACTAACGATTATAATACTTTCAACGGCTATATTGCTTCACCACGACAAAGTGCCATGTTGCGCTATTCTGATATCTCGACGAAGTTCCAATTTTGCAAACCTTACTTCTGTGAAGTCCCCTCTGGAACATTCTACAACTTTTTTCTCTTCTTACTGATCTTTCTAGACTTCTTCCGTGTAATCTTTGTTTCTATATTTCTCTTCCCATTCTGATTCTTGTCTTCTTTTGGCATAGTAACTTCATGTTGTTGAGATTCTTTCATAGGGTTAGAAAGTAAGACTTCTTCTCTGTCTGGGGTAGGTGATCCACTCTTCTGTGAGTCTTCTTGTGTTCCTTCAACTTTGACATCCAAGTTCCTGGTTCTGAACAACTTCGATCTGTTCTCCTGTTATTCAACTAAGTGCGTTATCCTCCTAGTCATGAAATCTTTGAATTCTTGCTTCTTCTGTTCTAGGGATTCCTCTTCTTTTCTTCTGGCCTGATCCTTCTCAATCCAAATTTTTCCTAGTAATATAGAAAATGGGGCGCTATTCTCAATAAATTTAACAACCTCAAAATCTTCCTCTGTCGAAGTTCCATGGGCACTCATAGATATCTGGGTGAGTCTTCCACATAGGTTCATCAACTTTCCTCTAAATAATCCTATTCCTCCCAACGAAGGACTCATAACAGGATTTCCTATAATTTCCCAAGTTATTTCTGTCATGATATTCACCTGTGTTTCTTCACCTAGAACACAACCAATGTCGAAGTCTCCTATTCTTGTTTCTACGCATTCCTTTTCTTTGAAGATCTCTGATAAATTGATATTTTTGTGACCATTTAGGGTTTCTTTCATTTGTACCATTATAGTCTTTGATTCTTTCTGGGGTTTTTCCATGGTCTCAGTTTCTTGACCTTTCTCAGGATTCTCTTGTCTCACATTCATTCTTTCAACCTTAGTAATGATTCTAGGGAAATCCAGAACTTCATGTTCCATAGCTTTACAACAAAGACAATTAGGTCTTATACCAGGGCATTCCTTAGCAAGATGTCTTGGACTTTTGCAACTATAACAAATGGTTAATATTCTCTTTCTTTGAAATGATCCCTAGCCTTTCTTGTACTACGCACTAGGATCATAGTAGCTAACCTGCAAAACATTCTTTCTAGGATATTGCATCCATTTTTTAGTCCAAACATTCTTTCTATGCATAGGAATAACATATCTTTCATTATTTCTATCAGATCTACTCATATCAAACCTTCTTTCTTCTAACTATTCCCTAGTGTTCAAGCTAGGACAAAATTTATCAAACATACCTAGATCCTTACTTTTGAAACAAAAAATTCCACTTATATTACCTTAACGAAGCACAAAGCTTTCAGATCTTACTTCTTTAATAAAAAATTCTCACTTTTACCTTTATCAGAGCACAAAGATTTCAGATCTTACCTCTTTTCTTCAAATCTGACTTCTTTTGTTCTTAGTACAGAGCTTCACAAGTCAAGTAGACTATTGTGCACTAAAGCAACAGATCTACGCACATAGATTTATTTTCTTCAGTTCCTAGCAATCACAGTTCCAGGTCAGATCTTCACACAGAGCTTTCCTTTTCCTTCAGTTCCCATCAATCACAGTTTCAAGTCAGATCTTCGCACATAGCTTTCCTTTTCCTTCAGTTCCCAGCAATCATAGTTTCAAGTCCCGACAACGAAACCATTTGTTGGCATAGGGGCAGACCCAGGGTTCAAAACTACAAAAACACATCAACAAAACCCTAACTACCGACCTTTTCGACAACACATACGAAGCAGATGAAGTCTCACCCGAGGTAGAGGCAGGGGTGGTTGCATGACTCAGATGTCTACAACCTTAGCTAGGACACAGATATGTTATTGTAACACCTTAACAGAGAACTTAGAAATCATTATTCATCAGTATTCAACCTTAGTTCATAGCACAGATAAACCCTAATTACAGAGAAACGTGGTATTCTTCCAGATCTAACATATATAAGCACTTAGCATAAGGGGACATATCAGATCTAGCATTCATTGACATCCTTAGGCACTAAGCTATCATATTCATCTAAGCATACATTACTGCATTAATCATATGAACAATAAACAGTCACAATGCACAAAGCAACCATAACACAACATATACGTGGTTCACCCCCAGCCTGGGGCTACATCCACCAACTCTTCTTCTCTTTTATTATCTTTTGTCAATCAACTACATGCATAGAGCCTCAAAATCCTACTCCGCATAGGAAAAGAGATATGCATGCACTTTGCTAGATCCTCCTTTCCTGAGATAGGTCACAACACAAAGCATTTACATAGTCTCTTACATTCACTTGTACTTAGCTCTGCAAGTTCTCAACACATAATGCACAAAGCATTTACACTAGTACTTGCACTTAGCACTTAGCATGGCACCAAGCCCTTGTACTGCTAACTTAACTCATCCATTTTACATCACCTAGACATCTATTTATACATTAAAAAAAGGGCCTAAACATGGGTAAACCCATGGGCCTACATCCCCATACCCGTTACATAAGCCCAAAACCCAAAAAACCCTAAAGAGGGGCCGAGATCCCGCGATCTCCACTTCGATTTACGCTTTGCCTTCGACAGCCAGTCGAAGTCCCAAAATAGGTCAATCATGACCAAGGATTCTCAAAACTTGGTCAATATCCAACACTAATTGAAGCAAAAATCTACATCTAACCCCTTAAAAATTGATTTGAAAACAAACTGCCCAAAAGCACAGTGACTGTGACAGAAGCGCAATAGAAAAATAGGGTTCAAATATGGGGCTATAACGTTTTAACCATAACACATTTTACAAAATGGGGAGAGGTTTTTGTATATAATTTTTTTCTTAAGATAAACCTCTGTCATTTTTTTGAAATTCATTCCCATTTCCTTGGAATATGTTCCACAAATGAATGACTAAAACAAGAAATTAAATTGGAGAATTTGATTTTTTGAGATGGGCCTCCAAGAAATTTGAATATATCCCACTATATGCTACCTATGTAAATACTGAAGGTGGTTATTATTATTTGGTATGTCCTTAGAAAAAACCTCCTTTGGGTTTCCAAAATTCATCTTTATTTGGTCAAAAACCTATTTTGAAAATAATGACTAAAACAAGAAATTAAATTGGAGAATTTGATTTTGTGAAATAGGTCTCCAAGAAAGTTGAATATATCCCAAGATATGATACTTGTGTAAAAAATGAGGGAGGTTATTGTGATTTGTTATGTCCTGAGAAAAAACCTCCTTTGGGTTTCCAAAATTCATCTTTATTTGGTCAAAAACATCTTTTTTAAATGATGACCAAAAACATAGTCAAAAGCGCAACATGGTCTCCTAGAACACTTTTTGTGACTTTTCCAGATCCATTTTCCGATGTAGTATTGCCTAGCCATGTGTCTATAAATCTTGATGTCCCTATTGTCCATTTTCAAGAGCATCTCTAGGTGCTCATTGACTCTGCCAAGACAATACTATCTGTCCTTTTCAAATTTTGTTGCAATGGTGCCTTCAATGTCTTGTTGACATAGTGAAGGTAGATACTCTATTTTCAAAGCTTTCCATTTTTGTCTGTTAGATCATTTTCAATTTAGTGAGCCATTGAATTTCCCTTTTTACTTCTTAAAAAGTCTTGAGAATATGTCTTCCCAAGTACGAAAGAATGTGGCCAACCCCCATAACAGCCTATTCCATCACGACCTCATCAAATTGCTTGTTATAGCCGAGTTGACAAAACAGGGGAAGACTGGGATGAGTTCATTTATCAATTTTCAAAACCCCATCTTACAGTCAAAACTAGAAAGAAAACACTTGATCTAGGGATGGTTACTCCATCCAAACCCCATTCTCCAAAGACTCCAAAAGCTATCCCTTTACCGGAACAAAAGTCCAAGAAACTTGTTGATACCCCTGTAGCCTCATCGGGAAAGAAGACCAAGAAGCCTATTGCTAACACCCCGATTCCTTCAATGTCTATTGATCCTGCACCCAAAAATTTACAAGAGGTAATTCAACAAGACTTCCCTGTAGTCCCCACAAATAGGAGAGGAGATAATCGATTTAATAGAGGATCTTTTCGAAAGAGTACCTGAAATACAAGAGGAAAACCTTATGAAAAACCCTCGACCACTTCGGACCCTACCCAAGTATCCTCTGATCTCGAAATCCCTCATAAAATACTTAGGGAAGTGTCTGCAGAAGAATTGGATCCTCATAGAAAGATAAAATCTAAACCTACTTCTCCTCATAAACCCCCTGTTACTCCTACTTGACAGATGCCTACGCCAGATCCTAAAACTGATAGACTTTCTACATCTATCAAGGGATCCAAGCCCTCCTCTGAGATATTTGATCGTTGAAAAGATACAACAGGAAAATGATCAACCGGTGCAACAATTGGCAAAGAGGAAAACTTTAGATGAGCATCTTCACCAAGACAATGAAATATTACAAGCAAAGGTGAATTCCCTCCAACAGTTGGTTGATCAAATGACCAATGACAATCCTAGCCTCCATGCACAATTGAAACACCGCAAGAGGGCCAAGACAAATTCTTTAGGGCAACAATCCTCTAAAGCTAATCCATCCCCTTCTTAGCAAGTCTAGTCATATTGGGCAATTCATTTTTTTTTGCAGTGGGACCTGCAAAATATTAGGTGTGGGGGTAATGTTGGGCTTGTATTTTGACTATTTTATTGCGATGGTTGAGTCCTTTTTGCACCGATATTACATATGTTATGCTTCATATTAGTTATTTTGAAGGAGTTTCAAAGGTTTATATATCAATTTATCATGGATTCACATAAGGTATGTATAATTGGTGTTTTTGTAATGATTTTGAGATCAATTCATTTCAGTTTAATGTTTATAAGTATCTAACATTATGGTTTGCTTGCAACAGGTAGTAATTGTCATCCGATCCTCCATTCGGACCTTCATCCGACACTATTGCAGGAAGCTAACTTAAATCTTAATTTGTGGGAGCATGAAGTGGAATCTGAAAAATCCGGCAAATGGGTTTTGTTCGTAATATGCCCAATTGGGTCTCCAAGAGAGTCATTTCCTGACATTCTGAAAGGATTGAGAGAAGTTTGTGGTTTTCAATTCGGCATCCGGTACTCCATCCGACGCTGCATCTGGCACTGCATCCTGCACTAAAACCGTGGGCGAGTTGGTGGTTATCATATCGACGACCAATGATGGGAAAATCAACGACATGGGTTTTTCTTGTGCTTGTGGCCTCCAAACACTGGGCTTCTGACAACTTGGATTGGGTTGTTATACTGGGCGTTGATTGGCTTTCTCAGTTTCTAGAAGCCATAGGTGGTTAAAACGCATTAAGTGTAATTTACTATTTTTAGAGGAGGTCGACCCTTCAAGTGGTCGACCTCTTAGCTTGTAACCTCTATAAATACCACAACAATGGTTAAACAAATAGCTAAGCTAAGTATTGTTAAGTTCATAAGCTAGCATTGTTTTTGTTGTTTCAAGACATTTTCATAAACTTGTGTAAAACTGTGTTTTTTAATTTAAATGTTGAAATCGTGTTGCTTGAGCTCGCGATTCACTGTTGAGGAGTAGCCACGACCTACTGCGGGGCCCACCAGTGGTCTAGGTGAATATTTAGTTAGTTTGCTTGTGAATTCGAGTAGTGTAATTGTTATTTCTTTTATTTCCTGTACATGTGTTTTTATCATTTTACTTACTGTGTAATTGTTGTTTATAGTTTAATTGTTTCAGTTTCTTGTTGCAGGTTGCTTATGAAGGATAATGTTAATATGCCATGTCTCTTTAATTAAATAGGAAGCAAGCTTAAGCTTAAGCCACTAACCCCTGTGTATAATTAGATGATAGTTAGAATTTTTGTATGCTGAATAGAATAAGTTAAAACAGAGTTAAAACGAAGTAATTGAGTTAATAGTTTCTTTGGCAAAGTTTAAGTGGATAAATAAATGTTAGTTTTAGTTTTGATTCATAGTTTTCTTATTTGGTTTCCATTTAGTTTTCTTATCTAATTTTCTATTTAGTTTGCTTATTAATTCTCTGGTCATATGCTGAAATAGAAATAGGATTTGAATTATATTTTTATGAGTATTTCCATTTGCAATTTAAATTGTTAAAATAAGATTAGTTTAGTTTACTTCATGAAATTTCCATTCTAGATCTACATTGTAATTTCAGTTCGAAGTTTGTTTTTGAATTTAGTTCTTAGTTGTAAATCTCTAGTAGTATGAATTTGCTTACATTAGCATAGAATGCAATTGAATTCAATAGAATAGTGTTTTCATATTGTTGATGATTAATGCACAACTGGAAGAATCACATGGATTTTCAAGGTAGTTGATGTTTCTTCTATAATGGCCAAGTTCTCATTAGATTATCTAATTCACACCTTTCACTTTGCTATAGAAGTTAATATTGAGTTTATCCCTCTTGAGTTATCATTAATTGTTAAATGCCATCGTGATATCATAAGACACCTAAAACATAACCATCAACACTAATTTTGAAGTTTTCTTGCTTTTGTAGATTAGAGAATAGTTTTCTTGTTATTGTAGATTAAAGAGTAGTTGTTGATTAACCCTTTTTGTCATGATGTTTTCAATTCAATAGATTAAGATTTCCTTTTATAGATTAGAAATAATTATGAAGTTTAACTTAAGAATAAAGTTCACTTGCTTATTAGTTTGATTAGTTACTTGTTGAGTAATTTCAATTAGTTTACTTGTTGTAGAAGTTACCATAGGTTAGTTAGTCGATTGCTTATTAGTTTACTTGTTGAATAAGTTTCCATAGGTTAGTTTGAATAGGGTAGTTGCTTGCTTGTTTACTTGTTTTAAAAGGATAGTTGCTTGCTTGTTCATTTGCTTACTTGTTGTTGTTCATTGAATTGGAATAGATTAATTAGATTAGTTTGATGTTGTTATTGCTCATTAAATAGATTAAATAAGATAGTTTTATTTTGCTTATTGTAATGATTAAGTTAAATTTCTTAAAGTAGGGTTTTCATTTGCTTTCTTAGGACTATCCATCGATCCATTGTTCAAAAGTTACTTATGGTAAATAGTTTAAGTTTCTTTGATAGGGTTTGATCATTAATAGTCTTTTCTTAAGTAGATTAGCCCCTAAATAACCCATTTCCTTAGTTAGACTATACTACCTCTAGCCTTTCTGCCTTGGCACATATAGTGCTACAACTCTAAGTTTACTTACCCCGGGTTGACAGTTTAATTGAGCATTTTTAGTGCATATAGAACACCCATCAAGGACTTCAGACAGAAAGTAAAAAACTGAACTTTAAAAGCTGGATCAGCTTGCCACAGATTGCTTCCCACTCAACTCTAGACAATATCCTTTATCAATCATGAAATTTAATTCACAAAAAGACAAGTCTACACAGACTATCAAATATAGATCAACACCTCTAAAAAACAAGTGTCTGAATGATGCAATTCATCCCTGAATCTTGTTGTCTACAATAGGACCCCGCTATCATAAAAGAGAATTAGGCTTTCAATGAATTAAATAATGAATGAAAACTGAATTATCTCAACAAAACTTAAGAGCAACACTTAGTATGCTTCTCCTTTTATTCTCCTCTTGTTCATCTTTTTCCTTTTGCCTTTAAACAATCATAATTAGTTGAAGTAGTTAAACTACCTTTTTAGTTAAGTTAACTAAAACTTAACCAACTTTTTAGTTAAGGGGGAAAAGTAATAAAATCATAATAAGGGTTTTTAATAAATAATAACTAGTAAGTGGGACCCCTTGTGACTCCCTTTAGTTCTTTAACAAACATAACACAAATAGTTAATCAATCAAACACATCCCTCCTTGTGGATCCCATCATCACTCTCATCATTTGGCAATTTATATAAATGATAATTGAAATTATTTCCAAAAATATATTATCCATATATCCAAAAAATAGTGTGCTATCCAAAATTTCAGAAGTCAACTGCTCTCAACAATCAATAAATAAAAACACTTTAAAACCCATATTTGCCACTCTGGGAGGCAATCTTTACCTTGTTGTTGTTGTCACCCTTTGATTTCTCTGAATTTTCGTTAGGCTGCATGGATCCTTTAGGCCTAATCTCATTGATAACATGACATCAATCATCTCTCAAATGCATGCAGGAGGAGACGGATTTTGCAGAGTCATTTGAGGGAGAAGAGGGGGCAACAACGTCTTTTCCTTTGTCAGGATCATGGTGGGCCTCGATTTTTAACCTTTTTCTTGCATGGGAAGATTGTACTGGTGAGTGGGCAGAGGCAGCTTGGACAATTTGATTAACAAGTGGAGGAGCATGTAGAGACAAGTTAGGCCACCCACGATGTTGGCAGACTGCCGGGTGGACAATCTCTTGCCACCCGTCGTTTATAGGGACTTCAGGTTGTAATGAGACATGAGGGGGCATTGGGATACCAGGGACATGTGGGTCTAGGAAGGGAGGCCTTTCTGGCCTAGATTGGACCACTCCTTGTCCAATCCAGTTAAAAAATACAGCTTGAAATAGATGGCTCATCTCTTGCGAGTCTGCATCAAAATGTATAGAAAACATTGGACTTCTAGGGCCCCTGTTCCAATTTCCTCTTCCTATGTTACCTCCACCATGACTACCTCTGCTGAAAAAGATCATTCTTGTATGCATTATCGATTAGCAAATATTTTCTTCAACAACCATACATGACATCTCTTTTAAATATGAAACAAAGTTTGGCTTAGAAACACATCAGACTCATGCAATCCAATCCATAAAAATCGTTTAACACTTGTCAATGAGAAGGAGGTGAATAAGGGTTATGGGATATGTGAGGGATTGTATTGAGTGAAAAGTGTTAAAATGAAGGGAGATATATCATGATTACTGCTCAACAAATCATCAAACACTCAACTGTATCGTAAATCAAAAGAGTAAATCAATGTAATTCATCCTTGTGCCAACCTTTAATTGTCAAAATACAGAGTTTAGCTTAACTATAATTTAATTTTAAGAACAGGGAGTGGATAGTGAATATGAGAAGGCGAGGGGATTTGTAATATGTGAAAAAGTGAGAGAATGGTAGGGAAAACAATGAACACTGTCCTTAAATCAAATGAAGTAATCCATAAAAACAACTCTGTATTCAATACAAAAGATAGCAATACCAATTAAACAATTACTGTGTGTCAAAATTGTTCACTGTCCCACATTTAATTTCTTCAAAATTATCAATTAACACAGTCTGTAATCATACTCATAATCACCATGCCTTTCAACAGTCCTGTTAAGAGAATAATTGGTTTATTTCTTTTCATTTAAAAGAAAATAAAAAGAAACACACAACCATATTGATCCATCTCTATCCATCATATATCACTATAAAATATCAGCCACTAGCCATAATTCACAATCTCCCAAATAAAGCATATATACAGGTCCCTTTTCCAAACTGAACAGACCCTTAAAACTTGCCCGATTTCATGCCTTTTCATTATACCTACCAATAAATTGTTGCAATAAACCATAATACATAACTAGAGCTTCATCACTGATGATGCAATTCAAATAAAACATGCACGATGCCTCCATAATACATACACAGTGAAACACTGAAAACACAGACATCGATTTCCACAATTTTCCATGATCCCGATCGGGACTAATGAAACACACAACAACCACCAACTAGCAATTGACACCACGCTACAAGAATACAACAATTGAAAGAATAATGAGAAGATATATCCATTGACTACACATTATCATTGATCAACCAATTTAATCAAATAAAACGAGCTAGGTTTTTTGACGCAACTATCATAATGAAAAAGAGGCAATCCCTTGACTGTGTTTCATTTCTCATCCCCGATCACAACTTCCCAACAACTCAATCAAACAGACACGAGATAACACTCAAAGAAACTATCATGACTACTCCACCAATCTATGATAATCACAAGACGCCCATCAAGAGTAAGAACAGTTTGGAATGATTAAACCGGTCTTTGTAAACACCGAACAAAAGGAAACAATTAAGAGTTCGCTCGGTCAACAATATCACTGAGATACTAGAGGTTCTCCAACATATCAACCAATAGACAGAGGCCCTTCGATACAAGAACATGGTTTCTTATAACTCCCAGTTTGTGCAATGGTGGAACAATTCAACGACGGGTAGGGTAGGAAAACAATGCAGAGGAGCAACAAATTCCCATTGGATAGTAACGAGTACCCAAAACACATAGATGCATAACCCTCATGCATTTATAGTGAGACGAACCAATCTATAACAATGCCAGTGGGAATACAGAACTGAGGCATAACCAACAACCATAAAGCATACATCTTGGCATAATAGCCATCCTATAACCAACTTCTGAGATACGTTGATGCTACTATCAGAAAAATAAGCCCTCTACCAGGTGAATAACCCACGACCATGACTCTAGAAAATACACAATGACCAAGAAGCAGTCTGAAGACATACACAACAACCCCACAATAATCCAAATAAAACTGGATATGGCTACCCTCATAACTACGAGGAAGTGGCCAGTAAGGATAAACAAAGCGAAACCCTCCAAAAAAAACATAGAGTGATAATACCCATGTCCATTTAAAACTACAGAGAGACATCACGGTTTTCACCACACAGAACAACCAGGGAATGCATAAATTAACCAACCAATCCTCTTACTTTCAAAATAAATAACCACATAGTCATTACATAGAGAAGACCCCCGCATTTACACAGTTGCCAATCTCAGGAAAACACAACACAATGCATCACTGGGCCATCGTTTGTTCATACACAGAGCGAAATTCATGGATGGGTGAGAAGAACCATACCTTTAACCAAAAGCTTTAAAAAGGGTGAGTTGGCCTAACGTTTCCTCACAGGCTTGAATCTCAAAACTTAACCACCAACAAAACCAAATGCAACAATAACCATACTAGGGTGATGACTCGATGGGAGAAGTCTGGAGTGACACACATTTACTGCACGTCACTTCCATCTTCCTCTACATTCAATTTCGAAGTACACGACAACCAACAATCACCAATAAATTAACCACACCATTAATTTCAAACCATTGAACTCTGTGATACATTGCATACATTAACCATGCCATTAATTTCAACCCATTGAACTCTGCGATACATTGCTTTCCAAATGCGCCACCCAAAATTCATATTAACAATTGCCAAAACCATACCATACCATATATCAAATGCACCCAATATAACTCAATTTCAAATCGCATAGCCACTAACCATTTGTAGTTAGGATTTAAGACTAACTTGTTTCATTTTAATTGCACATAACTTCTAACATAACACAGTATAGGCCCTCTCTTTTGGATTTTTTATAAGTCTCTTTCCCATTTCTTTTGTTTTATGTTGCTAGTAACATATGTCTTGTGCAAGTGTAGCCAAGTAATAGATCATGGTGACATGATCAAACATAGCACTATAAATATATGCCAATTATAACATAAAAATAAAGCTTCGAATAGCAGAACATCACATAAAATGCATCATCCACCTGCCATTATGTCAAAACAAAACCAATACTGCATCATCAACCATATAAGACCTTGTAAGCAACATCGAAACAACAACATAAAATGTGTGATATGACTATCTCTGAGCCTTCAGTCTACAAGGGGGTCCCACATACTAGTATTATATATCATTATCATAATTTAAATAATAGGATTTAGAAATACTTTGCGGGAGAAATTCCTCGTTGCAATTTTTATCGTCAACAAATTGGCGACTCCATAGGGAAATCTATTTCCAATAGATTAAGAACTAGGAATGTATGGTTTCATAGACTAAGAACAATATATCAAGAAGATATAACCAGAATGATTATGGGGGAAGTGAGTGGATTTAATGGAAAAATGATCGGGAATTTGGGAATAACTCATGGAAAAATGTTAAGTATGTGGGGGTTTATCCTTGTATGCATAATATTTCAACCAGAATTTGCTCTTGACTTCAAAGAGAAAAAAATTATGGAATTTCTCTTTTAACTCTCAAAGGGATGAAGAAATGGAAAGCAGAAGTGGGAGGTAACCAATTTCTTCATAAGGCAACAATGAAAGCAGATAACAAATTCAATTATGCTTCTAGGGGGGACATTGTAATAGTTGTGTAAGCTTGATTTTTATTGACTAACAATACCTTGCAAGAGTGTCACTGTGGCAGAACTGATCCAACATCTTATTCTTGACCAAAAATTGAAAAGAACAAAAGAAATAAATGCCATAACAGAAATGAACTTGTAAAGTTTAAAACAACAGAAACTAAAATGGCAGAACTCCAAAGCAGAAGGAAAACTACTAAAAATTAAGCGGCATTGAAAACTGTTTTGAAAGCAGAGATGAAAAAGCAGTAATAAAACTACCAAAATGAAAACAGAACTAAACTACTAATATACAGAAAATCCAAACAGCGTTAAAACTTTTCAAGTTCATTCCATGTATTGTTTTAGGTGAGAACCATTAGTGCTGTAGGAAAAAAATCGCTCTTGTAAATCTTTTAGAATGGAAGACTTTGTACCTAGGACAAAAGCGATCTTGAAAGGACCCAACCATAATTCTTGAAACTTCGAGACAATTGATAGCCCTTTACAGTACACGATTAGATCATCTAAATAGATATGAATAATCTTGTCGATCAAATTGTCAAAAGTTATTTGCATATCTCTTTGGAAAGTGGCACCTGCATTAGATAAGACAAAAGGCATACGTTCATAAGAAAAGGTACCCCAATGAGTAATAAAGGTGGTTTTATATTTATCTGTCCTTTTTACCTTGATTTCATTATAACCAGAAAAATGGTCAAGTAAGGACATCATTTTTGACCCTGCAACTTGTTGCAAAATCATTTCCATGTTAGGGAGAGGAAATTGATATTTTATACTAGCCCGATTTAATGCGCAAAAATCAACGCATAATCTGATCTGACCAGTTGCTTTCCGAATGGGAACCAAATTGGAAACCCATTCAAAATATTTGAACGGAAAGATGATGTTGGCATAGGGGAAGACAAAGGGTTCAATGCTTAGCAGCGCACCAACAAAACCCCGACTACCGACCCTTTCGACAACACCTGCGAAGCAGGCAAAGTCTCACCTGAGATAGAAGAAAGGGGGGTTATAGGACACATGTTTCTGTAACCAAGCTGGGACACGAATATGTGATAAGAGTACATCACAGAATATTTTGTTAACACTTAGGAAGTGACATGTATTAGTTTATTAACCCTATTAACATCGTAGAGCATAATCAAAGACAGATCTGGTGCAATAACATCAAATGAATTAGATATAACATTCATCTACTCTTTAACATAAGTAAA
The DNA here is from genome assembly GCA_009831015.1 of Picea engelmannii. Classification (NCBI taxonomy): domain Eukaryota; kingdom Viridiplantae; phylum Streptophyta; class Pinopsida; order Pinales; family Pinaceae; genus Picea; species Picea engelmannii. Next base: position 110,237 of record ML780786.1, read on the forward strand.
GTATTTAAGCAACACATATATATTCATTACATATCATAATCTAAGCACTAAGACAAACACATAATAGAGATAACACTGCACAAAGACAACAATGAGACACCAGATGTACGTGGTTCACCCTAGGGTGGGGCTACGTCCACAAACCGCTTCGCCTCTTTATTATTTTCCATAGTCTCACATTCATTCACTCCTATGCACTTAGCCACAGAGTTGAGCTTTGCACAGGCCTGGAGATCTGTGCACTAAGCACTAGATCCTCCATCTGAAACTAGGTCAATGCACAGAGCCAACTCTCTATCGAGCATAAAGCCTTAGCGCACATACATTCCTTTTCACAAAGAAACTTGAACTACTTGCACTTAGCTACTTTTGCAATACATTCTTCTTTATTTATATTTTACAAACCCTTATAATAAGGCCTAAACATGGGAAAACCCCATGGGCTGACATCCCATAAACCCATTACAAAACCTTAGAGGACCCTTTAGTAGGTCCACATAACCCTCAAAATCAGTGAGATCCACGATCTCAGCTCCACCTCGGTGCTCCTTCTTCGATCAACATGTCGAAGTCCAAAAGTGGGCCAAAACTGACCAAAGTTTCGCCAAAACTTGGTTGAGGGCCAACAGGCCCCCACCACTCACTTGTGACTCGTCCTGAGTCACTCAGGTGCAGACAATTCTACTTCAAAAGCCTCGAGCTTAACTTGAGTTTCCTCAACTTGCTACCTCACCTGAGACTCCTGCTCAACGAGCTCCTGGATTGTCTACTCTGTAACAGGCCCTTCCAGGCATTCTTCTATTGATGCGACTAATTGATCTAATTGTGAGCCTTGTCCATCAATATCCTTGAATACCTTGCAAGATTGATCCTGCACAAGTTGTATCTTTTGCGTTACTTCCATTGCCTTACCTTGGAGGGTAGTGATATGCTGTTGTACTGTGCGTTTCTCCTGGGATATCTTCATTATTTCCACTACGGTGAGTAGCTTCATTTGTGGTTGCAACGCAAATTCTTATTGTTGTGCCTCCTATAACTACGCTTCTAGATTCCTTTGATCTGGATCCTCGACGAGGCATCATATGTTTGGGCGCTTCTATCACTTAACTATTTACATTCTGAGGCAAGGGCTCTTATACTTTCTACTATGTTTTTGGTGGTTATACTTTCTACTATGTTTTTGGTGGTCTCCTCCCTCTAGTCACGCACCTCCTGCAGGGTGCTCGACATTGTTCGGGCCTCCAATTCTGTTATCCTAGCCTGAAGTCGTTGGAGGGTCTCTGCGAGCTTCACTACTTGAGCTTCGACCGACTCTTTCTCCTCCTGTGCCAAGCCTGGAACAAAGTGACATGATTTACTTACCACTTCTTTGACCATGGCCTGCTCTTTGAGCAAATTCTCTTTTCCCCTCTGTAGCTAGGATTTTTCCTCTTGAATCTCTTCTTTCTCTCTTTCATGGGTAGCTACACTGTCCTGCGTTGCTCATAATTGTACTAGGAATTTGTCTTTCTCCTTTTTCAAGGCTTCCATAGCGTTCTCCTTCTCTTCCTAAGATCTCTAGAACTGAGCTTCTGTTGCATCTGCAAGCCTTCTTAACTAGGCTGGTTCATCCCCCAATTCTGCAGTCTGTGATGAGGAAGGTGCATACGGTGCAATAGGTACTGCACAAACCAAGCGAACAACTTGTTTCACTTCCTTCAATTCCCTCTCAATCCTTTCGTATAACTCCTCGTGCTTCTCTCCATATCTCTTAAACATGTCTTCAGAGGCATCCTCCATAGCTCCACAGACCAGACTAATGTCATCATCGGTGAGAGTGGCCTCCAACTATGGCTTATTAGCGCATGTTTTCTTCCTTGCTGAAGGTTTTGTCGGAGAGACTTTCCTCTTTTGCGGTGTCACTGTCCCAACATGGGGATATTCAGGTGGTGTAGCTTCACCTCCTCCTTGCTATTCTTCTCCTTTATCTCCTCCTCCCTATCCTTCTACTTTGTCTTCTCCTCCTCCTGGTGAGCCAGACCGGTTCTCTCCAGAAGTGTTTTCCTCTTCATCACTCTCTATGTCCTAGACTTTAGCCTGTTTTTTATGCTTCTTCGTCCCACTGGACTGTCCAACATATTCAACTCATGCAACTATCGGGCTTCCTATGGTGTTAGTGTCATATAATTCTGCATCGACGACAGGTACAAGAAATTCCTCTGGCCATTCCTTTGTAATCTACTCCATATCTTCATCCGTCAGCTTGTAGTATGACTATAATTCTTCCTGGTGCTCATCTCTTTGTGAGGTGATGTAGATAAAGGGGGGATCAGAGCGAAACTTCGCTATGGGTTGGTACTGATGGAGGATGTGTGGTTTCATATGTGGGAATGATTCGATGGCGACCTTTAAATGCTGGTAATATCCATGAAAAATGACATTAGACTACCACTACTTTGTCATGTCATTGGTATACCACATGGTGGAATACCGAACATCCAATGGCTCCGAAGGTTCGATATTTGGAAAAGTGGCTCCTTCAGGCATTTTCCAAGTGACAAATGCAATCAAAATGATCAACCAATTGCAATGGAATTCACATCCCAAGTCCTGGGCTTCGTGGAAATCCTTTTCTAATTTGTTTATGAGGTAGTTTGCCCAGTTCATCTGCATTCGTTCCAGACACTTTCCTGCGAGGTCCACCATGAACCCGGTGACCTATGTGGGGCGGTTCTTCCTCACTAGCTTGCCAGATAAGAGTTGAAAAGCAAGGCACACTATGCCATCCTATATAGAGGCTACCTTGTAACCTTGCTTTCCTTTTTCTACCTCTCTATAAGCTTCTTTGATGCGTTGTGCTAATGAATGGTCTGAGGTCTTCTCTGGATAAAACTGCTGAGGGTCAGGACCCTTCACACTTAAACATGTGATCTAGTGGATCAACGTTGGATTCACAGTAATCCTTTTGTATAACCATAGATATTCGCCATGATAGCACAACAAAAGGAGTTTAACGCAAGCGTTAACCTCCTGGTGGCGGCCAAAATGCGGGATCTTCATCATGTTCAACACGGTGGACTGCACCAACCCATTAATCCATGGTTGTGAGACGAGTCGAGGTTTCTTTCCAGTTGTCTTCATTAATTAGAGGTGGGGATCTAACATGGCGTAGTTCTTTCGGTCTTTTAAGTTGAATTCGTTGTTCTTTAACAACGGGATTTGTCCTAACTGACTCCTGACTATGTGAATTCCTTTCAGAATGTACGTAGTGAACACAGAGTACTCAAAATCTCAAGGGATACTACCACAGTTAACAATGCCAACCAAAGGTGGAATATATTTAGGTAGGATCGATGAGATCTGCTTCACATTAGCCAGATCACCGCGGTGCTTACTTTGTTGTTCAGTTACGGGGTTGACACGGCCAGAACGACATCCAGTCGAAGGGGAAGCCTGCAGTCCTATAACGTCCTCAGTCATCATCCCACTGGCCGGGCAAACACTACTATGTGGAAAAACACTTCTTTCTCATGCTTAATTAATAACATGCATTTAAATCTAATTAAACACACTTAACTCAGAGTAAGCACAAGATTACTACTAACATAAATAATCCATGTCATTAACAATAATTCATATGCACAGCAGAATACATGAAACATATAAGCATCACAGGCATGCAAAACATAATATTAATCATAAGTTGATACTTATCTTTGAAACCGTGGTAATTCCACCAACCACGTGCAGACCTTCCACGAACCTCCCAGCCTTAGACCGCGTTTCTCATCACTCTTAGTAGTAGGTCACCCCTGAGCTAGGACTAGGCTCCACGGAGTAGGGAATCCTAGGCTAGGCAAGGTCAATGGGAAGACACACAGTCACAAAGGAAGGATTCTCTCCCAGGAGTCACTTATGCCCATTGATCACAGACTCTCATTCCCCACATGCCTGTCCCACCCGAGGAGTATACACCTTCTCTGTCACCTAGATAGTCCTTTGGCTGCTAACCTCCCTTGCCTTGGGCTTCAGCAACAGGATGGACTGGAAGTCTCCGAGATCTATGGAAGCTACAAGACTCCTTCCAGGAGTTTTTGCTTCCTCTGCGCACTCTCTCACCTGGAGAGAATTGCTCACGGGCTTGGTAACCTGCTTCTTCAACAAAAATCACCTCCCTCACCTGGAGAGAGGTTACACACAAGCCAAACAACATGTTTCCTTAATATCAGTTCCCAACACAGTCGGGCAACCACGAGGCTCAACACGAACTTACACTGGCCAGCAAGCCACACGCAATCTAGCACTGCATGGCCACAAAAATCAAATGGGAAAACAGACACGGGCTTCCCAAATAGGTGGCAAACCCAACCAGGCTCAACAATTACGGGATAGACTCACGGTTATGGTTTTGGGATTGCACAAGGTGTACAGAGATTCCACACACAGGCTCGAACTTTTCAGGCAAGGGATCTGAGAACAAAACCCCAGACATAGGTCGATCATGGATGGTCATGAGCTCAAACAGAGGATGGTGAATTGGGAGTTCGAACTCCAGATTCCAGTGATGGTTGGAGGAATGCCCACCCCACTCAGACGCAATAGTCGACGGAATGGGAAGAGTACCCCAAACTTAGCTGACGCTTCAGCTTTTAACCACATGTACCCAGGTCAACACTTGTCTTCCTGGAGCTGCATGCATTCCCTTTTTGCACACGTTGAAGCTGCATGCGTTACCCCTCCCAAAATTAGGATAAAACATCACATTTCACAAGTCTTTTGAAATAATATTAAAATATTATTCCTAAGGACTTAAGCCCCTAGGCTCAACACTTAGCCTCTCTTTCCAACCTTCCCACCCCCAATCCCTTACCCAGTCTTTGTGGAAGCTTATTCCCCCATCACTCATTCATCGTGGTTGGTCCACACGTAGAGATGTTTATTTTTATTAATATTGTGCATAGTTACATGTACAAAATCAGGCTCTTGGCCTTCAACACTTAGGCTCTCTGGCCTAATAATCACATAAGCCCACCATCTTATATAAACTTGGCTCACCAGCCTATAAAACATAATTACAATTTATAATGAAAGCTTTATACTTCATAGACATGATTTACAACAGGGCTTGACCTTGGGGACATTACAAGTCCCCTAGACGACGACGTCGGATACCTTCAGATATTGGTCTGTCAGCCATTAGATTCTTAAGAAATTCCTCGACAGACTTATCCAATTCGTTAGGTTCGCCCAACATTCTAGGTTTTAACAAACATGCAGGGTAGACAAATGGACAGGCGGGGTAGAAAAATGGACAGGCGGGGTCTAGTTTCAGATAACACAACTCGACACTTGGATAATTCTTTGCTTAGATGAGTCAATCACGGGTAGAAAAAAAGTCTCTCATGGCTTTTCATTTCAGCCACGTGTTGTTACTTTGGCATGCCTTTCCATTAAAGGTGTGCTTGGGAAGTATATTTTTAATGTTGAGTTTCCCTTTAGGCAAACCCTGAACTCCAAGGGTTGGTTGGGTACTAGGTGTTTCAGTCAGTTTTTCAACATTCCCTTTTTAGTTTTCCAGTCATCTATTAGACCTTTGTCGATCCCTTCTTTGACTTCAGGACGTGAGTATGTCCTAGATAACCAGTTTGCAGGTCCTTTGAGTCAGTTTTCTAAACCTTGCATTTTCCATGACCCTTTCTTGAAGTGGATTGAGTACTTTCCTCAGAGATGGACTTGGTAGGATTTTATTCCTCCCACCCGCCTCCATGAGTTAGATTCTGACTTTTCTGATGATATGATATACATTGTAACTAATGACATTTTTGTGCTTGACTTATCACTGTTCTGGTTTATGATGAAGCACAAAGGCAGGTATTGAGGAACGTTATTGGGTTGGCTTCACTGGTTGTTTGACTACACCAACATGCAGCCAACAGGTAAGTACAAGTAAGTATTTCACTTCCTATTTTCATTTATGATTACCTTGTATACATACATGTATTACTTTGTGGGGTGGAAATACCACCCCACCTTTTGTTGCTGATGCTTTCTTTCCAAGTGTGAGCAGGTCTGCAGGTTTATGCCAAAGATGTTGAGGTTCTCATGCGATCTATGGTGAGCACATGTCCCCGAGTTGGAGCCAAATGTTATCCCCGATCTCTAGGGATAACTAGGAGATCATGTCTCGAGGCCCACAGGTCCTAGACATGGAGTACCGAGAGCAGGATTGACCTGAGCATGGCCCTCGAGGACCCATCCTTCTTCTTCTTCGCCAGACTTTTTCTGTTAGCAGCAACAACTTCCATCACCATCGGCTTGGACTTGCATCAGAAAAGAGTCTTTCTCCATGAGGTAATTGGTCCAAGGTATCATGGTATGTGTCATGTTTGATCGTTATAACCTTCTTATATATGCATCAGGTTCCTTACATTTCTGATAACTACTTGGATCTTACACTAATGCACTTGACCATTGTTGGGGGGATTAACGGGGTGACCTAGCAAGCTTGTATTCATGGGTTTTGGTTAGCCACCAGGGGGGATTTGCAGAGCCATCGTCCGCTCCCACCATTCTATCATTTTACATCTTACCTCCCATACATCCATCCCATTCCCCTAGTCCGGCCATTAGGATGACCTTTGAGGGTTACAATTTGTCCTGTGGGAAGAAGGGGCTAAAGGCCCAGGGGGTAAAAGAAGCTGGTAAAAGATAAGAGCCATAGGAAATGAAACCTAGAGATGCTTCGCCCAGGGATCCCCGAGAAGGAAATAAAAGGCCTCTCGATAAGAAATAAAAGGGACCCTAAGAAAAATAATAAAACAAGACCTAACCAAGAGGATGGGAGGTCTCATCACGAACCGACCCATTATGTTCATAGGTATCTAGCAGTATGACATTGCCATCATCTGGTCACCACGCCAGGGCAGTGACCTTTGGCTACATGGCCAAGGGAAAGGGGTCTCATCACGAGCCAGCCTTATCATTTCTATGAAAATACCAGTGGGTAACACTATCAGCTCTAGTCACCACGCTAAGGCAGTGTCCTCTGGTCAGACCTTGAAGTAAAAAGAAAGAAAAGCAATAAATAAATAAAAAATAAAGGCAATAAAAGGGCTTGGAAAAAGTGCATCCATGACGGGTACAACTCACCTCCTACAAAGGCACCCACGGACAACACCTACCCCTGGTCTTACTATGACTGGACATCCCCAGACCATATCACTTCATGAACATGGCTTGAATGATCCTTTGTGGAAACTTTCCTTTTCTTGTGGATATTAGCCCAATAGGTTATTTTGTTTGTTTCTTCAACTTTGTATTGTAGATATGTGTAATGTCTTTGAGCTCTTAGAAGATATGCTAGGGGCTTTACGCATGTATTTGATAAATTTAATGATGAAATATGATTGACATTTCTATGATCCCGAGGCCTAATGAGCCCATGGAGGGCGTAGTTTTTGATGTGCAGGACCATACCCAATGGACAGGTACCAGTGGACCGGTACACATGGGGATATGATTAGCTCAGACCTCCATGGGGCTGAAGAGCCCATCAGATGGTTGCTAGGATGGCAGAGACAGGACAGCGTTGTGATGAGCCATTACACGAGAAGAAAGAAGGATGTTCCACCCAGGACACTTTGGCAGAGCCCGGCCTAAGGGGGATCACCCACCGTAGATGGGACGTTTGCTTTGATGGAAAGAATGTTACCTGAGAGAGCTGGATGTTGTCTAGAGTGTGTGGCAAGGTGCTGAGGTCATTTGGCCCGTGTGACAGCTTGGAGGAGCCCTAGAAGGGCCAACGTTTGGTTTTTTGGATGCTGTGCTTGCCCAAAAAGGGCCAACGTCTCCCTTAGAAGGGCTTGATGTCCCTCTTTTAGCTCATTTTATGACATTTTTCTGGCAATTAATGTAAAAACAATGTAAAATTGGTAGTCAGCCTTGTTAGTTGTTTTAATGACCTAAAATTTAATTAAAAGGTCATGATTTGGTATAAATAGAGGACGTTGCCTCTCATTTTAAACATAACATATAACACTGTCTTGTGAGAGATCTACTTTTAGTCTTTTGTCTTGGTATTTTTCTCTTGGAAGTGAGGTGCAACTCTTGTGGAGGATTCTTCTTGGCATTTTTATGGTGTTTCTCTCATTGGAAGGTTTACAACTAGGGTTTGATGAGCATTC
>ML780786.1:118811-136191 GCA_009831015.1 Picea engelmannii
TCTAACATAGCAGAAAATGATGATGTCACACCTTTATTAAGCTTTGTTGATAGAAAATACCGTGGCTTGGTCATCCAGTGATAGACATTGATATATTGGTGATTTTCATTAGCTAAATTGCAAAACGTTGACCTTCTTTGTCTATCATACTAACCCTAGAAGAAGTTGATGTCATCTCTAGCATACCTGATGCAGCAACTCCTTGTATATGAGAAATTAATGATATTTAATGCATTGATTAATTTAAGGATTGATTATCTTCATTAGATGCTATATTATTCTAGTGTTTATTGACAAGTAACATTATATTCCATTGTCATTATTGCAAACATTGACTTCGTCAATATTTACTGCTATATATGCTCATAAACATTGAAACCTAGATAGTCATTGATCTATGAAGTACTAACCATTATTGCATGTATTAGTTTCATTGTTGTCTTGTCTCGCAAGCAGGTGCCTTCTCTGTGGTTATTCTTCAATTGACTATCCTCTTGGCGGTAATCTGTGAAAGGGAAACTAGCCTTAATCCTTTGAGCCTTTTCCTTTCAAAACCCCAGATTGCTAGGGACGTCTCCCTTGGGCTTAGCCACCCTAAATAGAAAGGACCTCCCCATTGTGGTGACATTGGGTGGGGTAGGTTCCTGTTTCACCAGTTTGACCCTTATCCTTCAGCTACTTGACCTAAACTACAAACTGAGCGATAACGCACTTAAAATTTCGAACTCTGATACGAATTTAAATCATAAAAAAATACTTTGCAAATGCATAGATTCATACAGAATAATAATAGAAATACACATGCAACATACACGGGAAAAAACCCATAAAAAATGCATAAATATTAATGAAACATACAAATTATCACACAATGGACACTTAAATTTTATTTAAATGAACACTAATTGGGTGCATACCTTCCACGTTCCTCCCATACTTGGACTACACTACTTATAACTCTCAGCAGTGAGTCACCCCCGAGTTGGGGATAAACTCCACCTGGGTAAAGGATTCCTAACCAGGATAAGGTATCTCATACATCAGAAAAATCAGTCATAGGTACCAACTCAATCTAATATCCTATAGTCCCTCATTCCCCAGATGCATGTCCCACCCCAGGAAGTGTTCCCCTTTTCTGCCCAACAGTCCCTCGGCTAATCCACTTCCTCTCTGGAGCTTCAACAACAAGCTAGAAAGGAAGTATCAGAGCCTTGTAGCTGCATTTTGAAACCTTTGGGAATCAATTCCCAACAATTCTCTCACCTGGAGAGAATGCTCATGGGCCTGACAACCCACCTCTTCAATATCCTACGGGCCCGACAAACCATTTCTTCAATCCATCTCCCAGGTTAACCAGGGTACATGCCTATTCATAGTAGGGTATGAGTGACAATTGAGTGAGTGAGTGAACGATGATAAAATGATATGAAAGTGAACTAAGTCCAAACTATATGTATGCATTTTCCCAATTTGACACTTGTCTTGCTGAGAACTACTTTGGACCCACTTGTCCCCATCCTTATAACTTAGGCTCAAATAAATATCCACACTTTATACTTTAAGGAATATTAATATAATATTCATTTGGGTTTAATCCCCCTTAACTTAGCCCATTATCCTCAACTTTTTATTTCCCCTTTCCCTAACTAGTGAAGTTTATCGCCCCATACACATTTACATGGTTGGTCCGCCGCAGTGATGTTTTTTCATTAATATTTGCATTTTATTACATTTACTATTACAATACATGTGTACTGGCCTTTTTGCATCTAGGATCACCATCCTAAAAAACACAAACATATATACAAAGGATCTCTAGCCTCAAGATCGTGCACTTAAGCCGATGTGTGCACTCTTATTTTAATGCACCATCCTTGCACACTTACACAGTTGTGTGTTATACTATGGAATGTACACACAAAACTGAGTCCAAGGCTTGATACAAATAACTCACCATATTATATACATATGTACATTTGTATTTACATTTACAGTTGGGGTTTGGCCTAGGGGTGTTACATTCCCATCCCCCTTATTTATGCATTGTGCTCAGTGCAATATATACATATATACAATCAAAACTTCAAAACTCTTCAACACGATGTGGGTACTTTGCCCGTATAAAATCCTCATGTTCCCAAGTTGTAACCTTAGGACCATACCAATTTCATTGGACCTTTATTATCCCTATGGTTCAATTTCATAGTTGTTTGATATTCTGGTCCAATATGAACACAAGATGCACTTAAAATTCACCTTCTTGCTCCACCTCAATCACATTCCAATCAATGACATGATTAACATCAAGTACATACTTTTTAAGCAATTGTACATGGAATACATTATGAATACACATTGATGCAGGCAAGGAAAGCATGTATGCTACAAGTCCAATCCTTTCCAGGATTTCAAACAATCCACAATAACGAGCTACCAACTTGGAACAATTTCCCAACTTCAGGGAACTTCTCTTGGTCTTTACTTTTAAGAACACATGGTCACCCACTTTAAATTCTCTATGATTTCTTCCTTTATCAACATAATTTGTTTGTCTGTCTTGGGAAACCTTCAAATTATGTTTAATTTCATCATTTTCTCTTCCATTTCTTTGAGTAATTCTGGCCCAACTACTACTCTATCTGCTGGGTTGTCTCAACTTACTGGTGTGTTGTACTTCTTGCCATAAAGTGCCTCAAATGGGATCATCTTTAAAGATGCTTGGCACCCATTTTTATAAGCAAAATCCACCAAATGCAAATAATCCTCTCATTTGGATGGTTTATCCATCACATACATTCTTAGCATGTCTTCTATCACCTGATTCACCCTTTCTTTTTTCCCATATGACTCTGGATGATAAGCTATTCTAAAATACAGATTTGTTCCAAATCCCTTAAATAATCATTTCCAAAAATTTGATGTAAATTTTGTATCTTTGTCAGACACAATTTTCTTAGGTATTCCATGTAAACGAGTTATTTATCTCATATAAATATCAGCTATGTTAGCTACATTGTCAGTGAGTTTTACTGGAATAAAATGGGAAGCTTTGGTAAGCTTATCCACCACCACCATGATAGAATCATGTTGCTTGCTAGTTCTAGGTAGTTTAGTGATAAAATCCATTGTTACAACTTCTCATTTACACTCAGGAATGGGAACTGGTTGTAGAAAACCAGTTGGGTTTTTATGCTCATCCTTGACCTTTTGACATTCCAAACCCCTGGAAATAAAATCAACAACTTCTTTCTTCATTCCTAGCCAATAATATTGGCTCTTGACAGCTGCAATAGTTTTTTGGTAACCTGGGTGCCCAACATAAGGCACATTATGCATTTATTTTAAAATCATATTTTTGTATTCCTGAGAATTTAGCACATAAATTGTGCCCTTGTATATGATAATCTCATCCTTTTCCAACTTATATTCTTCACGTTTTTCTACAAAATACCTTGCTGTAATTATGTCCTTATTTCCATGTACTGTAAATCTGATTTTGTAGCCTCTAATATTCTATCTTTCAAATCTGATTGGTATATGCTAATGGTTGTAGCATGCATCTTAGGCACCCTTCTGCTGAGTGCATCAACCAACTTTTTCTCTTTCCCCTTGATATGATTTATATCAAATTCATATTCATTGAGGAATTATAACCACCTTCTTTTCCTGCCATTTAGAGTTGGTTGTCCAAATAAATATTTCGGACCACTATGGTTTCCCATGAGGTAGTGCCTCCACATCTTCGAGGCATTCACTATGGAATCATATTCTAAGTCATAATTAACATAGTACCTCTCATGCTCTTTTAATTTTCTTGATTCATAGCACACCACATACCCATTCTAACTAAGGACTCCACCAAGTCCTTCTTTGCATGCATAAGTGCATACAATGAATTCTTCATTTGGATCAACAATCCTTAGTATTGGAGCATTGTTTAATAAATGCTTCAAGTGTTGGAAACTTATTTCACAATCCTGTGTCCACTCAAACTTCACACCCTTCTTTTGCAAGGAAGTGATTGAGAGTGCAATATTTGATAATCCTTCAATAAATCTCATATAGTAACCTGCAAGGCCCATGAATGATCTCACCTTCAAGACATTCTTTGGTGTTGTCAATCCTTCAATGGCCCTTTTCTTTTCTGGATCTACTGTTATCCCTTCCTCTGAAATGATATGGATAACGAATTTTCTTCTAGTAGAATGAGCACTTGCTCAATTTGGCATGCAAATAATGCTCCTTCAATACTTGTAAAACCATCCTCAAGTGATGCTCATGCTCTTCTTCAGAATTACAATATATAACAATTTCATCCAAGAAGACAATGACAAACTTGTCTAAGTAATCCCTAAAAATACCATTCATTAAACACATGAAGACAACTAGTGAATTTGAGAACCCAAATGGCACCACTATGAACTCATAACGGCCATACCTTGTTTTGAAGGAAGTCTTGTTGATGTCTTCTACTTTAATTCTTACATGATGATAGCCCAACTTGAGATCAATCTTCGAGAATATTTTTACATCTTTCAGCTGATCAAAGAGGTCATATATCCTTGGAAAAGGATACTTGTTCTTCACAGTTACCTTGTTCAACTGCCTAAAGTCAATGAAAAGTCTCAATGTTCCATCCTTTTTCTTCACAAATAATATTTGGGAACCCCAAGGTGACACACTTGGGCGTATATACCCCTTCTTCAGAAGGTCTTCAAGTTGCATTTGTAATTCCTTAAGTTCTAGTGTACTCATCCTATAAGGGGTCTTGGATACAGAGGTTTCTCTGGACATCAGATTGATGGAGAAATCAATATCTCTCTTGGGTGGTAATCCTGGTATTTCTTTAAACACACAATCAAACTCCGTTAGGATTTCATAATATTCAATATTTGGCACCTTATCTTTAGTTGTCTCTTCCATATGTGTTGCAAATATTTGACTCCATTTCCTGTAACTTTTCTTTAGCTGCAAGGATGAAACTTCTCTGACGGTCACTGCCATGAGAATTCTTTGTATTGTCCTTACGTTCCCTTCCTCATCCAAGCAAGTAAATTCCTTATTATAACAGTCTAGGAAAACATGATGTTGGTCCAACCAATCCATACCAATTAGGCAGTCACAGGAGCCTAAAGGTATGATGTTCAAATCTACCCTGGTGCTCAGTCCATTCATGTCCATTGGACATGCCCTAACCATATCATTAATTTTTCTTTTAGCTTCTGTAGCCAACTGCACCAACCAAGATTTTCCAAGATTTCAACTTGGGAAATGAAATCTTCCCACCATCTTAGGATCTAGATAACTATGACTAGCTCCTGAATCAATTAAAATAGCAATGGTTTGGTTGTTTATCTTACCTTCCACTTTAATCATATTGATTGAAACTCATTTTTCTTGTTGTCCAGGGATGCATAGATCTTAGGTACATTTCTTCACATGTCCTCCACTGTATCAACTTGCTATACATTGTGAAAAATCCTCACTCTTTCACCTCTATGAGGGAAATATCTTTACATATGATCTCCCCCAAAACCCAAGCATTGAATAGGTGGTTGCCTTGGTCTTTTCCCCAATGTCTCAATTATTCTGGGTTCTTTAGAAGTTGTCTATCCTTGAGAGTTATTTATGAAGAATGGTGGTTTAGTTCCCTTCTTCTTTTGTTCCATATTTCTTTTCTTCTTGTCTTCCCAAGCTTTTTGGTAAGTTTCTCTTCCTCTATGTTGATCATAAAGGCACTTAGCCCTCTTATAGTTTCCTCCAATGTTTTAGGATCAACATATTGTATCTTGTCACTGATAAATGATGGCAGCCCACTCAAATACTTTTGAATATTAACTTGTTCATCCTTGATGAACGAAACATATTTCAACAACTCTAAAAACCTCCTTTCATACTCATCTATGGTCATACTCCCAAGCTTGAGTTCAAAGAATTCCTTTATTTTATTATCATAGCATCTCTTAGTCAAGTATTTATTTTGAAAATAACTCTTGAATTCCCTCCTAGTAACCTTGTTCTCATCAATGTGTTGCACCTGCACAAATTGGTCCCACCACATTGATGTTTTTCTTTTGAGTCGATAGATGGAAATTCTTCCTTCTGCTTGTGAGGATCAATTATGTAACTGGAAGTACTTTCTCATGCCCAATATCCAGGTCTCTGCATCCTCGTCCTTCTTGTGCTCATCATCAAATGTAGGTGGTTTGATTTTATTCATTTCTCCCTGTAGCTCATCCACCTCAGACCTTCTCTTATACTTCTTGACATGAGATGGATTTGAACTACTGTGTGCCCTCCTAGTTGAATGCCTTGGGGAGTGATGGTGATGCATGCTAAGACTTCTTGTTCTTCTCGTCTCATCGTGAGATCTGTGACTCCTTGACTTGCTTGAATTATTCTCCTTATCCATCTTCTTATCTATTCTGTCTAATCTCTGCATTACCTTGATGGTGAATCCCCCCTGTTGCTCCTTGGCTTTCATAAGCCTCTCATTATCAGCCGTATAACTTTGGACATCCTTTTGCAAAGTTTTTATGGTTTTTACCAATTTAATTATTTCTTCCTTACCTTTTCCATGTCCATTTGAATTTGTACCTTCATTACCCATATTGACATACATCCCTTTCATCTCATCTTTGTTAGAACTATATAAATTTTTACAATTTTTTTTATAATTGTGTACAAAAAAATTAATTTTTCAAAGATTGTGTGCTCTGGGGTTATGAAGGCTTATTATTTTGTTTTGTAAAAAAAATATATTGGGTTTTAGCCCACATTCCAAGCTCCTTAATCCACTAATTACCAAGCCACAAGGCGCCACGAGGAGCACATCATATACTTGCACTACTTATCATGGGCGCACATTTATATAAAGGCTTTAAATGATTTTATCTATTGTATGTGGAATTGTCCCTAATAGCCTAGATAAACAAAGTCTACAACTGTGGAATGAATGCCTGGGAAACAACATAAGGAACTAGAGAAACATGCAAAGCTACCACCAAATTCCTAGTAATTGATATCATCATCGCCCAAGTAATTAGAATAAAAATGCATGCTGTCATCACAAGAGGAGAATTTGGGTAGCATAGAATGAAACTACCAGTTCTTTTGAAGGCATCGAAGGATAGCAAGGAAGATGGCTCTGACAACTATTTGATTGGTTAATTTGGTGTTGATTTTTGTTTTATTTTTCTTGTCTTTGACCGGATGTATGTCTCAAAAAAGGGATCCAACTATTAAATTAGCGATGATAGCTCAAGTGCTCATTCAAGATCAAATCCTATAACGCCAACAAATCTTGAGTTTTATTGCTAGATGTTGAGATCAATTTCCAATGCCCAGAAAAGCGCCAGAGATTATGCCAAGTGAAATGTTCAATCAAGTGTTAAGATGATGATTCCCAGTATTGGTAATATGATGCCTCTACAAAGAAATAGAATAACAGGTGTAGAACCCAACATCTAAAGTGCCCAAGCTTTTAGAAAAATAAAAAACACAGGCGCCAAGGCATAAAGGCATGTTGGATTCTTGGTATTATACAATTGAAGGTTGAAAAGGTGCAAACAAGGTACAGATCCAATGATAGTTTGATATTTTATATTATTGATGCTAAGAAACATGTACTCCAACAATTCGTTCGGCTTTGTAATCACAAGGCATTCAAGAGGAGAGATTCTCCTCAATTCCTTTGTAAATAACACTAGCGGTTTATTTGGGAACATGGTGCTTTACTTAGAGGTATTTACTGCCCTTCCATCGGCTGCTTCTTTGTATGGATTGGGAGATATCACTAGGAAGTGATTTTCTCTCAATGGGAATCATAACTACATGCTCTGGAATTTAGGAATTAGCAGTATGACTACAAATTTGGATTTTTATGGTTTCCACCAATTTTAAACCTTACTAGCTCATTGGGATTAATTTTTCTTTTGTTGTTGCATCGCAAAGGGTATTGGAGTTAGATTTTTTTGTTGGTTTGGAAGTTTTCTCTACCCACAACAGGAAGTGGCATTGTTCCACACATTTTTTTCAAATTGCAATCAACAAAAAGACACCAAGTGCAGAGCTCATCCATCAACAACATTAAGCACCAAACCGCAATGTGGTCATTTTCGACAGAGAAATTTCGGGCTTGATTTATGAGCAGATGGGGAACAATTAGAAAATTCCACAACATGAGGTTTATGCACAATGACCTAAAATAGATGACGTTCAGAGGGGGGTATGTTCAGGAGGGGGTATTCTCCCAATCTCAATGGTTTGGGAGAATTTTGCGGTTCCTCTCAAGGGGGTATGTTCAGTTTTTGGCATGGTCGGGTTTTGCAAAATGATTGATCTATTTGTTTGCAGGTTGGCTCTAAATGGAGGCCAAGAAGGCATTGAAAATATTATGCACCTGTGTAGAGGGTGTATTCCTACATTATGTCCTGGTGGATTTATTTGTTTTGAGACAAATGGGGAAAGGAAGTCCCAGCAGATGCAGTAAATGAGATGCTAGCAAATTATGGTTTACCAACAAGAATGGACATGCTTGGATCTGATGAGTTTTTGATGAAGTGTGGTTCCCTAAGCTGACAAGGGAGGAGGCATAAAATATATTGGAGATGGATAATAGTGTACTAAAATTATCATCAATGTCAAAGTATCATGAAAACTAAACTTACATGCCAAAGAGCAATCCAAGATCAGGTTTCGAATGCCAAAATTCTGAACTAGAGCTCGAAGGTTATGTAGAGTTTATGTTCATTATGGTTGTGTTAATTCACAGAGACCTTCATAACATAGCTAAATTTCAATTTTGAATTCGAAGCTATGCTTACAATAATCATATCTTTGTGAATAAACATGGAACATTGTAGAACGAGATTAATGCCCAATTGTTGTAAGAAAATAATGTTCTTTTTCGGTTCTTTGTGCATGGTTGTTTGAGAATTTTATCCATCCATATCCAATTGATGCAGAAAGGGGTTTTGAGAACGTGAAAGAGTTTCAGGCCAGAATATCATACACCGCAATCCAATGTGGATACTACGGGAATGGAAATGGATGTTATTCACACATTGAAATTTCTAGCTGAGGGATATGGTGTTAAGAGTGAATGTACACTTCAAAGAGATATCCACATGCCATTATTTCATTTTTATTGAAAGATTGTTGAATAATCCATTGTTGTGAAAACTGACTTTCAAGTTTTTATTCAGGTGTAAGGGCACTACGAAAAATTATTTTGCAGCGTCAACAATCAACAACAGAAATTTTATAGCAAAATACTCCACGCTGCGAAAGTGCTGAAGGCGCATTTTCCCAATGGGTTTTGTCCTCATGCTATGAAAGTACACCAAGTGATCCAGATCAACAACTAGTTAGATTCTAGATGGAGTACGAGAGTCAGAGGAACATGGAGATTCAAAGGACTTTTTGTTATTTAATTAATGTATTTGATCATAATATGTACATATTTAGTGAATCAAAAACAAATTCCTAATTTGTAGCAATTTGGTAGCATTTTCATAGTAGTTTGTTTGATGTAGTTGTAACTTGTGCTAAAGATGGAAAATATCATGGATTCAACCCCTTTGAGTTATTTAGCATGTATTCTCTATATACTGTTAGGAAAAATAGGAAGAAGGGTTCGAGTAGGAGAAGAGAGAGATCTACCTTTTTGTGATGTTTTGAGCTTAACACTGGTGATAAATATAGATGTAAATAGCACTTATTTTCAAAGATTCATGTGTCAATGCTTCATGATGATGTGTTTCCTCTTTGTATGTGTGTTTCTTTTCTATAGTTATTCATTTCAATGTATAATCTTCAGTGTTTAATTGAGCTTAGATAATTCAGAATTCATATTGCATGTTTTGGATTATAGAAATTAAATACTTCACATTTTCATCTAAAATCAAACATAAAATTCATCCCTATTATATGCTTCATGTTTGATGGGATGTTTACCTTCATTTCCTCCACCATAATACAACAAGCTTGATAGCTAGGAAACATTGGTTACCTTGCCCTTGTCATTGAATTGTTCATTAACCAGTTATTGATCACTTTGCCCTTTTTTTCAGTCATAGACTCCATGCCCAATGGTATGCCTTTTACCTTACCAACCACATTCAAATCAAATTTGAAAATCCTTTTTCAAAAGATCTAGCCACTGCAGTTCACATAACTAGTCATTCCTTTACTGAGTTTTAAGAGATATCCCTCTCTAGATTGGAAGAGCTAGCTTCCAACCCTAAAGCTAGTTTGAAGGTTACCTCTGTGTTTTCACCCCACAACCAAGGAAATTACAAAGTGATAATATTTTGGCGTCGATGTCGAGGACCAAAGGTGAAATCTTCACTGGGAGGAACGAAAAAGTTCAAATCGGATTACTGATGGCGAACAATAATCAGACACAAGAAGTTGTGCATCATTAATTGGGCGACTCCATTTTTAGAAGAATCCATATTTTAAAGTTTTCATGGTGACTCCATTGTGAGACGATATCATTTCTTGAAAAATGAATTAGGGACTCCACTGGATTTGATGAAGAACTCAAATGTTGCTATGATTGTTTCAAGGTATGCATGTTTGGATTTTACAAACCTTTTTGGTTTTCCAAATCCTCTTCCTACGAATGTATGTTTTTGAGGAATGGTCCTAAATTTAATGGTGAATATCTGAGCCTAGCCTTGAAGCATATTTCAAATTTTTGTGACTTTATTGATATTCTTAAAATCAAAACATCAAGATGTATTTATCAGACTATTTTATAATTCACTCCAAGGAAAGTGTAGAAGTAGGGTTGAAGGTTTAACCGCTAGATCTATTAGATCTATAACAGGTTTTTGGGTTGTATTTTTGGAAACATGGATTGAGAAGATAGATTATGTGGTAGACTCTATATATATTCAAGGTTTTAGGGAATGAAATAACATGTATACTGGTGATGAAGTGGATGAAAAATTTTCTTCATTTTTTTCTTCTTATTTAAAGTGATGTAAATGTAGCTTAGTAGATAAGGTTTCATTTTTTAGAAGAGTTTTCTAAGGACATTGAGAAATATATTGAAGTTTTAGAAGATCAAATTTAGTTCCACAATTTTCAAGATCAGGATCAGTTTTTTGAAAACCTTTTCCAGCCAAAACAAGAGGAGGTAGTGTTTTCCTCGGTTGTCAAGATTGAGAAATGTTTTGTTTTTGAACATGAGATTAACAATTTACAGCTGAAGCCATATGTTGAAGAAGAAAACACATATGAATTGTCCATCCATAACAATCAAGTCACATAATACTTTGAGGCTCAACAAACAAAATATGTTTTCTATGATCTTGTAGCTGACTACATAGAGGATTTATTCAACTTAAATGTTCAACTATGTTTTCATTGTGGAGACAAAATGCATCATGAGTTGCCTCTACTATTACATTACCTAGTTTTCATTTTGTTCAAGCATAGTCAAGGAGTTAAAGTATTGGGTCAGATATTTGATTGGTTGTATTGGAAGTTTCATATTGCTTGAACCCAACACTAATTTCGACATGTTAGAGTAGAATTGTGTACATAAATAAGCTCAACGATCAAGCATTATTATCATTTTGAGTGTGAGATTCTAGTTTATTTTCAACAATTTCTTTCAGTTGTTTTCAACTTTCAGAGGTTCTCATTTCAGCATTGTGCAATAGTTGCAGTTTGTTTTCAGTTGGAGAAATTCACAGGTTGTAGGATGAAGTTTTTCAAGCTTGGGAATAGCCCAAATGGAACAGGCACATGGTATTCGGGTTATTTTTTGTCTCGTAGGGAGGACGTCATCCCCATTGGAGCCAATGCTGACACTGTATAAATTTTTACAATTTGTTTTTTATAATTGTGTACAAAAACTTTGATTTTCCAAAGATTTTGTGCTCTCGGGTTATGTAGGATTGTTATTTTGTTTTGTTAAAAAACTATATTGGGTCTTAGCTCACAACCTAAGATCCTAAATCCACCAATTACCAAGCCACAAGGTGCCATGAGGAGCACATCATATACTTGCACTACTTGTCGAGGGCGCACATATATATAAAGGCTTTTAATGATTTTATCTATTGTATGTGGGATTGTCCCTGATACCCAGGATAAATAAAGTCTGCAGATGTGGAATGAATGCCCAGGAAACAACATAAGTAACTGGAGAAACATGCAAATATTCCACCAAACGCCTCCAAATGCCTAGTAATTGATAGCATCATCGCCTAGGTAATTAAAATAAAAACTCATGTTGTTATCACAAGAGGAACCTGTGAGTAGCACAGAATGAAACAACCAGTTCTTTTGAAGGCATTGAAGGATAGCAAGGAAGGTGTCTCTGACAACTATTTGATTGGTTAATCTGGTGTTGAGTTTTATTCTACTTTTCTTGTCTCTGATCGGACACATGTCTCAATAAAGGGTGCCAACTATTAAATTAGTGATGACAGATCAAGTTCTCATTTAAGATCAAATCCTCTGATGCCAACAAAGCTTGAGTTTTATTGGTAGATTTTGAGATCAAGTTCCAACTGTCCAGAAGGGCGCCAAATATTATTCCAAGTGTAATGTTAAACCAAGTGTTATGGTGATGATGCCTAGTATTGGTAATATGATGCCTCTAAAAAGCAATAGAATAATAGGTGTAGAACCCAACATCTAAAGTGCCCAAGCTTTCAAAAAAAGAAAAAACACAGGAGCCAAGGCATGTTGGATGCTTGGTATTATACAATTGAAGGTTGCCAAGGTGAAAACAAGCTACAAATCCAATGATATGAATCCAATGATAGTTTGACAGTTTATATTATTGATGCTAATCAACATGCACTCCAACAATTCGTTTGGCTTTGCAATCACAAGGCGTTCAAGAGGAGAGATTCTCCTCAATTCCTCTATAATAAAACTGGTAGTTTATTTGGGAACATGGTTTTTTTCTTGGAGGTATTTACTGCCCTTCCATCGACTGCTTCTTTGTATGGATTGGGAGAGAGCACTAGGTAGGGATTTTCTCTCAACGAGAATCATAACTACATGCTCTGGAATTTATACATTAGCAGTATGAATATGAATTTGGATTTTTATGGTTTCCACCAATTTTAAAACCTTACCACCTAGTTGGGATTAATTTTTCTTTTGTTGTTGCATCACAAAGGTTATTAGAGTTAGAGTTTTTTATTGGTTTGAAAGTTTTCTCTACCCACAACTTCTAGTGCAGGTTCAAGCGGGAAGTGGCAGTGTTCCACACATATTTTTTCAAATTGCAATCAACACCAAGTGTAGAGCTCATTCATCAACAACATTAAGCACCAAACCACAATGCGGTCATTTTTTATAGAGAAATTGCAGGCTTGATTTATGAGAAGATGGGGAACAATTAGAAAAATCCACAACATGGGTTTTGTGCACAATGACCTAAAATAAATGAATCACAAAAATTATTTCGAAATCCTCAATGTTTTGAGATAATTTCTCGGTTCATCTGAATGGTGTATGTTCATTTTTTGGCATGACAGGTTTTTGCAAAATGACTGATCTATTTATTTGCAGGTTGGTTCTAAATGGAGGCGAAGAAGGAATTCAAAATATTTTGCACCTGTGTAGAGGGTTTATTCCTAGATTATGTTCTGGTGGATTTCTTGGTTTTGAGACAAATGGGGAAAGGAAGTCCCAACAGATGCAGTAAATGAGATGCTAGCAAATTATGTTTTACCAACAAGAAAGGACATGCTTGGATTTGATGAGTTTTTGATGAAGTGTGGTTCCCTGAGCTAACAATGGAGGAGGTATAAAAGATCTTGGAGATGAATAATGGATAAGAGTGAACTAAAATTATCATCAATTTCAAAGTCTTGTGACAACTCACCTTACATGCCAAAGCACAATCCAAGATCAGGTTTTGAATGCCAAAAGTATTAACTAGAGCTTGAAGGATATGTAGAGTCTTTGTTCATTATGGTCGTGTTAATTCATGAGGGCCTTCATAACATAACTAAATTTCAAGTTTGAATTTGAATCTACGCTTACAATAATCCTATCTTTGTGAATAAACATGGAACATTGCAGAACGAGATTAATGCCCAATTGTTGTAAGAAACAAACGCTCTATTTATGTTCTTTTTGCATGGTTGTTTGAGAATTTTCTCCATCTGTATTCAATTGATGCAGAAAGGGGGTTTGAGAACGTGAAAGAGTTTCAAGCCAGAATATCACACACCTCAATCCAATGTGAACACTACAAGAATGGAAATGGATGTTATTCACACATTGAAATTTATAGCTGAGGGATATGGTGTTAAGAGTGAATGCACACTTCGAAGAGATATCCACAAGTCATTGTCTCTTTTTAATTGAAATATTGTTGAATAATCCATTGTTTTGAAAACTGACTTTCAAGTTTTTATTTAGGTGTAAGGGCACTACGAAAAATTATTTTGCAGCATCAACAATCAACAACAAAAATTTCACAACAAAATACTCCATGTTGTGAAAGTGATGAAGGTGTAGTTTCACAACGAGTTTTGTCCTCACGCTGTGAAGGTACACCAGGTGCTCCAGATCAACAACTAGTCAGCTTCTAGATGGAGTACGAGAGTTAGAACATGGAGATTCGAAGGACTTGTTTTTTGTTATTTAATTAATGTATTTAATCATCATATGTACAGATTTAGTGAGTCAAAAACAAATTCCTAATTTGTAACAGTTTGATAGCATTTTCATAGCAGTTTGTTTGATGTAGTTGTAACTTGTGCTAAAGATGGAAAATCTCATGGATTCAACCCCTTTCAGTTATTTAGGATGTATTCTCTATATATTGTAAGGAAAAAGAGGAACAAGGGGTTCAAGTAGGAGAAGAGACACATCTACCTTTTTTTGTGATGTTTTGAGCTTAAGGCTAGTGATCAATATAGATGTACATAGCACTTCTTTTCAAGGATTCATATGGCAATGCTTCCTGGTGATGTGCTTTCTCTTCATGTATGTGTTTCTTTTCTACAATTATTCATTTCAATGTATAATCTTCAGTGTTTAATTGAGCTTTAGATAATTCAGAATTCATATTGTATGCTCTGGATTATAGCAATTAAGTACTTCACATTTTCATCTAAAATCAAACATAAAATTCATCCTTGTTAGATGTTTCATGTTTGATGGGTTGTATACCTTCATTTCCTCCACCATACCACAACAAGATTGATAGTAGGAAACATTGGTTACCTTTCCCTTGTCACTGAATTGTTCATTAACCAGTTATTGATCACTTTGCCCTTTTTTCAATCCTATACTCCATGCTCAATGGTTTGCCTTTTACCTTACCAAACACAACCAAATCAAATTTGAAACTCCTTTTACAGAATATATAGCCATTACTCTTCACATAACCAGTCAATCCTTGAACAGGTTGTAAGAGAGAGCCCTCTATGGATTGGAAGGGCTAACTTCCAACACTAAAGCTGGTTCGAAGGTTACCTCTGTGTTTTCCTCCCACAAATAAGGAAATTACGGAGTGATAACAAGCTTCATGGTTGTATTCCCCCTGTGCATCTTCCATGATTATGAACTTTGTGTTGATCCTTTTCCGATCTAAATGCTATTAACTCTGGGTAAAATCATGAAGATGGGTGTCTATTTTGCTTGTTTTATGAGAAAAAAAATCTATATTTTCACAAGTTCTTCAACTTCCGGTATACAAAAGTATTTTTATTTATTTAGAATTTCACTTTACAGTAAAAAAAAAAAACTTGTGAAGAATTTTGTTAGCTTTCTATTGACTATGAAGAGCACACGACCCACACTAAGAGGGGGGGGGGGTGAATTAGTGTGTGGATTATTTTAACAATTTATTTTCACAAGTTACCAGTTAAAACATAATTGAACAGATTAAGAACAATCACATCATAATTACAATGAACACAAAGACACCAGATGTTTTGTATAAGATTTTGTATAATAAATATGAACATAGTAATATGAATATGTGATCGAGGATTTTATTTTTAGCACCAACTAAAGTTTCAGCACCAACTGAAATGAGAAGCACTAACTCCTCGGAGAGCACCAACTCTCAGCCAAGACAAGCTTGGCGCAAGACCCAACTTGCTGCAAGACCCAACTTAATGATAGAACCCAGTCTATCCAACTAGAGTTTATTCAACTCCAGTAGTAGTGATCCATTATAGAATCAACTATATTTTATGATTAGAGGTATACTATAAAACTCTTATCACTGCATTTCATCTTCTCTCTATAATTCACATTTTCTTTCCTCTGATATCTTCTCGGAATCTGCTTCAACTTATTTAACTTTTGTTCTCAACTGTATTTTATCTTCTCTCTATTATTCACATTTCCTTTCGTCTGATATCTTCTTGGAATCTGCTTCAGCTATTGATCTTCTAATCTCAACTGCAGAGACACCTTCTTCTCGTTTATATAATCTTCAAATAGGTGTAAAATTTAAAACATTGTGTCCCTTTATTTGAACTGTTATCGCTCAGTTTGTAGTTTAGGTCTTAAGGCTAAAAGGTAAGGGTCAAACTGGCGAAACAGGGACCTACCCCACCCAATGTCACCACAATGGGGAGTTCCTTTCTATTTAGGGTGGCTAAGCCCAAGGGAGACGTCCCTGGTAATCTGGGGTTTTGAAAGGAAAAGGCTCAAAGGCTTAAGGTTAGTTTGCCCTTCAAAGATTACCGCCAAGAAGATAGTCAAATGAAGAAAAACCACAGAAGAGGCACCTGCTTGCGAGGCAAGACAACAATGACACTAGTACATGCAGTAGTGGTTAACACTTCATTAATTAATGACTATCAATATTTAATGTACATGAGCATAAACAACAGTAAATATTGACGAAGTCAATGTTTGCAATAATGACAATGGCATATAATCTTACTTGTCAATAAACACTGAATAATATAACATCTAATGAAAATAATCAATCCTTGAATTAATCAATGCATTAAATATCATTAATTGCTCATATACAAGAAGTTGTTGCATCAGGTATGTTAGAGATGACATCAGCTCCTTCTAGGGTTAGTATGATAGACAAGAAGGTCAACGTTTTGCAATTTAGCCAATGAAAATCACCAAAATATCAATGTCTATCACTGGATGACCAAGCCACAGTATTTTCTATCAACTAAGAGCTTAATAAAGGCATGACATCATCACTTTGTGCTATGTTAGAAGACGTTAGGGTTAGTTAGGGCTTCAAATTTGAGAGTTTTGAAAGATTATTTTTGCACAACAAGCTCAACGTTGGAGAGAAAAACCAGTGCCTTAGGGTATTATGGAGTCAAAAGTAAGGGCAAGATCTCAGGAGGATCAAAATCTAAAGACTAGAGAGTTAGGTTCTATGGTGCTGCAATGGTAGGGCCCT
>ML780786.1:166249-181903 GCA_009831015.1 Picea engelmannii
TTTGCTTTAATATCTGTTTTATTTCCTATTTATCATGGCCTTTACTTTTCCCTTTACCTTTCATTTTCTTTTTCCTTTCATTTCCCTTTGGTCCTTTACCTGGTCTTTTCTTTTCCCTATTATTATCCTTTTCTTGACTTTAAACTTTATATCATGGTATATGACTGCAAATTATTAACAGACAGTTCTTGAAATTTATATGGAAAGGTGAAACTTATAAACTATATGGATTTTATAAGTTTATTCATTCAGTGTCAGAAGGCTCAAATACATTTCATGCAGAAAATTAAAAAAACCAGAAACTAATGACTTACTAGTCAATGGAATGGATATGTTATTATGTGTTAAATGGTTAATGTAGCTATGTGCTTGTGTCAAAAATATTCAAAATAGATTCTTGAAATTTGTATGGAAAGGTGAAACTTATAAACTATATGGATTTTATAAGTTTATTTAATTCAAGTGTCAGAAGGCTCAAATACATTTCATGTAGAAAATAAAAAAATTAGAAACTAATGACATGATGCTTCTCTTCTCATTTATATTTTGTGGCCATGGTTTTAGATTCTATGTTAATGCATGTTACTACTACAGGGTTGGGTATTTCTATTCAGTCTGTTAGGCATAACTCCTTTGGCCGAACATCTTGGTTTTCTGACAGAATAAGAGTTGGTGACCATATCCTTTTTAGTATGGGCATTATATTCTTTTAACTAAGGTTATGATTTTTTTATGATTTCTACAACATACCAAGATTGGTGATGGCACTTTTTCTGGATATGCATCGAACACCAGTTATGGAGAGGAGGCGAATGGTAAATGACTGAGGAAACCCTAATCCTTCAGCCACAGGTAGCAGACGCCAACAGCCAAAGCTCCCGCGTGGCGCACGCTCTGTAGCATAACCCAAGCCCGACCCTACTGACGCATCACAATGGGAACGGGGGGGGGGACCCCCTCATACAGTAATATCGCTGCCAATGACCGACCCGGCAATCGCGCGAAGCGACCTGCTTTCAAGCCACCCCAACAAGTATGCGAGCAGCTCCTTGCTAGAGAACACGGCCTCCGGAAGGAAATGGACACAGAAGCTGAAGCGGGAACCTCCCAGGCAAAGCCGCACCGAGGATGGGAACCAGGTAAATGCATACCCCAGCTGGAAAAAGCACCAAGATATCTTATTAGCTCTACCAGAGTAGGAGAACATACAGAGTTTATGAAAGAACACGCCCTCATAGGAAAGTTCTTGGGGCTCTAGCCTACAGAACGGGATCTTCATAAATGGATCAAACATTGGTGGAACCCTAAGGGGGATTATGAAGTCCAGCTCAGCTCCAAGGGATTTTTTACAATTATCCTGTATAACCTAGAGGATAAATATAGGATATTTAAAAATGGCCCATACTTCTTCAACTCAGCTGGGCTATTCCTACGTTTTTGGATTGAAAGATTTAGCCCTGACAAAGAGGACTTCACCATGGCCCTAGTGTGGATCCGCTTATACTCTTTACCGCAAGAGTTCTGGTTGGAGGAAATTCTAATGGGCATAGGAAATACCCTAGGGCAGTATGTAAGAGCATCAGAGGCCACCGGGCAAAGAAAATACACCTCCTATGCCAGGATCTGCATTTACATGAATATCTCCAAAGCACTCCCCAGCTCAGTAACTCTGGAATACCAAGACGAGGACTGGCAGCAAACCCTGGACTATGAGCACATTCCCTTTTGCTGCAGAAGATGCCACGAGCACGGGAACCTCTTCAGGGATTGCCCCCTCATCAAAACAGTCACTAAAGCAAGCGAGCCCGCACAAAAGGATGGATTCACCATGGTGGCGTCAAGGAAGCAAAACCCACCAAGGAGACAAATCCAAGGGCAGAAGAAAAACATCGCAACAAGAAACTCCTACGAGATCCTGAATCACCTGCCAGAGGAGGAGGAAATACAAGATCCGCACAAAAATCCGCAGCAATCACAGAACAATCCATCAATTCCAACCCCCCCGCCCCAGAGCCAGGAAGCACACACGGAGGATAGGGGCGAAGGATATGGGGACACCCCAATGCAGCTGGACGAAAGGGATCTCGCCGACATAGACCTGGAAAAGCTAGAAGAAGCCCTGAATCAAAAGGACCTGCAAACCCTTCCCGAAGAGCAATTGTGCAAGGTGCACAAAGTATTTATCAACTCCTCCACGGGCTCTACAGCACGGCTAGGCATAGCCACGGACTCTCATTCTGGCTCGAAGAAAATCCTTCGAGAAAACAAGAGAAGAGGGTGCAAAACAGTGCAACAACTGATCAGGGAGGCAGGCAACCTCATGATAAATTCTGGATAGATCCACAAGCTCTCGGAGGTTTACCTCCAAACCCCAACACCAGCCCAATGATGAAAATCCTCACCTGGAACATTAGAGGACTTAATGGTAGGTCCAAGCAAAGCACCCTCTGAGAATGTATAAAAGCTGAGAATCTAGATATGCTCCTATTACAAGAAACCAAATGTGCAGGAGCATAAGCTGAAATCATCTTTCAACGTATTTGGAGATACTGCAACTTCATATCAATAGACTCTGCAGGCGCCTCCGGAGGGCTGGCCATCCTCTGGAACCCCGCCAGCATCAGCATCCCCAACCCCTTTTCAACAGTGGGTACAATAACGACGCACTTCAAGATCATTGGATCGAACCAAGAGGGAGACATCACGAATGTCTATGGCCCCCACAGTCAGAAAGATAAAAACAAACTCATGCAGAGGCTGGAACTCATCAGAACCTTGGTGAACACACGTAACTGGATCCTAAGAGGAGACTTCAACATGGTCCTTTCGCTAGAGGAAAAAACAGGAGGCACCAAAAAGCTGGAGCAAGACAGTGGTAAGTTCAAAACTCTCATTGATCATCTCAAGTTAGTAGATATAAAGAATAGCAATGGCACTTTCACGTGGTCGAATCACAAATCAGGCACCTAGCACATAGCCTGCCAACTGGACCGCTTCCTGGTCTCTAAGGAACTAATGGAGTCGGGCTCCCAGTTGGAAAGCCTCGTCCTACCAAGAGCTGGCTCAGATCACTGGCCACTGGTCCTTAGCATGAATATTGAAAACATACCCAAATTCAAGCCCTTCCGCTTTGAGAAATTATGGCTCCTCCATCCAGACTTCCAACACCTAGCCAAGGAATGGTGGGTGCAGGCAGAAATAGATCATGGCTCAAGCATGTACAAATTTTAGCAAAGACTCAAGAACTTCAAGATGCTGCTGAAGCAATGGAACAAGAACTTTTTCGGAGACATTTTCCACAACATTCAAGACATAGAAAGACAGTTAGAGGCAATCCAGAAAACCTTTATCTCCGGATCCAGAACAACTAACCTAATGAAAGAGGAAGAGATTCTCTGAGGGCAACTAGAAGAAAGATGAAAGCGGGAGGAGATTCTATGGAAACAAAAATCTCAAGTACAATGGCTCCAGGAAGGGGAGCGGAACACCAAATTCTTTCACCGGACAGTGATGCATCGACGGCATGTCAACAGGATCACCCACTTAGAAGATGGCCAAGGCAATATAGTTAGAGAGCACTCTAAAATAGAAACAGAGCTAATCAACTTCTATTGGGATCTCCTAACAGAAACCCAGGAGGATCGAACAGAAGCCATACAAAGAATCACAAGACACATACCGACTTTAGTAACCTCGGAGAAAAATGTCACCCTCACAAGGCCCATCACCCAGGAGGAAGTGGACCAGGTTGTAAAATACATGCCCCCAGGCAAGGCCCCGGGACCGGATGGGTTCACCACAGACTTTTTCCATCATTGTTGGGACCTGATAAGAAGAGACGTATGGGAAGTGGTAGAGGAATCGAGAGTTGATGGCGTGGTTCATCCAGCTCTAAACACGACCTTCCTTACTCTCATTCCAAAAGAAGAGAGAGTCACCAATCCCAAGCACTTCAGACCGATTTCCCTCTGCAATGTTGTCTACAAAATCATCACGAAGGTTATAGCCAACAGGCTGAAACCCATCCTGACGCACGTCATATACAAAGAACAGGCCGGGTATGTAGAAGGAAGGAAAATTATGGACAACGTCATTTTAGCGCATGAAGTCATCCACTCTCTTAAAACCTCCAAAACCCCAGGTATGTTAATAAAACTGGACCTCTCCAAATCTTTTGACAGAGCCAGCTGGCAATATCTCAAGGCCATCCTTGACTCCTTTGGCTTCGATCAAGGATGGGTCAAGTGGATCCTCAATCTCATCTCCTCCACCTTCTTCTCCATCCTGGTCAATGGAGTTCCGTCTAGGCCCTTCTCACCTTCTCGCGACATCCGTCAGGGAGATCCCCTCTCACCCTTCCTGTTCGTACTCATGGCGGAGGGCCTAAGCAGATCCATTACGACGACAATCACAGATGGCTCCCTCAAAGGTCTACCTCTCCACAATCTTCAACCAGCCCTCTCCCACAGCCAATTCGTTGATGACACGCTCCTTCTCAACTCCCCCTCGGCAAGGGAAGCCATTACACTCAACTCCATCCTCTCCGACTTCACGGAAGCCTCTAGCGTGTCTCTAAACTTGGATAAGTCCAAACTCTACTTTTTCAACACCCCTGCCCCTGTTCAAGCCCATATCTCCAGACTCCTAGGCATACCAAGGAGCTCCCTTCCGTCCAACTACCTAGGCATCCCCCTCATGGGCACGGTGGTCAGATCTATCTCCTGGGATATCCTCCTCCTTTCCATTTCCAACAGACTAAACAATTGGACCTTCAGACCCCTTAATATTGCCTCCCAGCTCGTCCTCCTAAAGTCAGTCCTACAGGCCCTCCCCACCTATCTCGTCACGGTCCTAGTAGCTCCAAAGCATGTTATAAAAGCCATAAAAAACCTACAGCGCAATTTCCTCTGGCACGGCCACCAACCAAACAAAAAGTGGGCCCTGGTGAGCTGGGACAAAATTTGCATGCCAAAAAGTCAAGGAGGATTAGGCCTTCGGGATCCAGGGAAACTTAACCAAGTTATGGGAGCTAAAATATGGTGGCGCTGGCTGAAAGCTCCTACAGCGACCTGGGCCCGCATATGGAGGCACAAATATGCCCCACTAACGCCTGTCAATCAACTGATTAGGCACAACACTAGAATTCAAGGGTCCAACATCTGGAATACTGCTTGGCAAAACCGCACCCTGATTCAGAACCATGCCTTCTGGGAGGTCAAAGATGGGGAGAGTGCCATGCTTTGGCACGACTCCTGGCAGCAATTCAAACCACTGAATGGAATAGAAGACCTAGCCGCTCTCAGAGAAGCCATTGACCCGCAAGCCTCCCTAAAAGTCAAGGATATTTGGAAACCTCAAGGGCAGCACCTACACTGGCGTCAATGGAAATTATCTCACCAGGACCTTGGCGTCCCTGAAAATCTCAGCCTAGGAAGCTGGCACACCCAAGCTAAACGACGTAAAATTCCGGTGAGAGAAGGACCGGACATTTTGAGATGGGGGTATTCCACCGCTGGGACCTTCACAATAAAGGAAGCCTATGCCATCTACAGCCACCCCCAAGTCGAAGACAAAGAGCCCATTTGGAACAAAGTCTGGAATTCATCTCTCTGGCCTAAGGTCTTCACCTTCCTATGGCTAGTAGTGCACAATAGGGCTCTAACTTGGGACAATCTAAGGAAACGAGGCTTCATTGGACCCTCCCTCTGTGTGCTCTGCCATCAACAAGAAGAAACCAAGGAACATCTCTTCAATGGATGCCGCTACAGCCAGAGCTTATGGGATCAAAGTGCGCAAATCATGCGCAAGTCTGGGCAACACCGAAGCAGTGTAAATGATACAATAGAACACTGGGACAACATCTCCTTTAAAAGCATGCTCCTAAATCACATCTGGCAGCTTTTACCAGGATTCATCCTCTGGCAGCTCTGGAAGGAAAGAAACAGAAGAATTTTCCACTCGCAAGCCTCCCCGCCAGAGGCCACATGGGAGACAATCAACTTGCTAATCAAGGAAACAATCAGGTGCAACCCCTGGAAGATGGAGGACCTAAAGTGCACCCCTGATGAGCAATGCATCCTTCAACATTGGCATCCCCTCCCCACCAATCACTCAGCCAGGAGGATCAACAAACCCCCCCAGACCAGCCCCGTCACCTTGTCCCCCCCCTATGGCCACTTCATCAAAATCAACTTTGATGGGGCAGCCAAATGCAACCCGGGAACAACAGGATGGGGAGCAGTGGTCAGAGATTCAGAAGGAAAGATCCTGGGGCTACTAGCAGGCTTCCTAGGGGAAACGACAAATAATGTTGCAGAGCTAACAGGCTTATTGAGAGGTTTGCAAGCAACATTGGAGAAAGACCACCGCAATATAGTCCTGGAAGGAGACTCACAGGTCATCATTCATCTAATAACCAAGATTCTAAATGGGAGTCCACCTTCTAAGATCTCACCAAGCTGGCGACTCACAGGAATGCTAGAAGACTTTAAAAACCTCCTCACTCTTGCTCTCAGCATCATGCCTTCTCATGTGAAGAGAGAGGCAAATCGAGTCGCAGATTGCCTAGCAAATGAAGCAGTCGAAAGGGAAGATGATTACTCCTACTGGGTGGACCACGACCCAGATCGTTCAAGCATCTTCATGAGGTGCCAAGCCTTAGCTAACAGGGATCTACTCCCCCCGGATGGGGTGACACGTGAGCATGGGGTGACACGCGGGAGGCCGTCGGGACGCCCATTTATGGCATCAACCGGGGAGCGGCCTCCGATTATTAATTAAGACATGGCCTGCACCATCCACCTCCAGTTGATGAGCCCTATCGCACGAGGGAGAGGTACCCAGTCGACAGAGCACTAACCACCCAGCGTTAATGGCCTCGGCGGTCACGGCAGTCTGGTGTTTTATTGTGGTAATGGATCGAGTAGAGCTGCACTGGCCCCTCGCAACGTTCACTATGTCCGAGCTGCAATTTCGACCTCTGCCAGAGTTTGAGAAAGGAGCGACCAAGCTGATAG
Organism: Picea engelmannii; assembly: GCA_009831015.1. Classification (NCBI taxonomy): domain Eukaryota; kingdom Viridiplantae; phylum Streptophyta; class Pinopsida; order Pinales; family Pinaceae; genus Picea; species Picea engelmannii. The sequence goes on from ML780786.1 coordinate 173,266, forward strand.
GAACTCAGACTCCTCCCAGGGTCTCCACCATGCCCAGTCTCAAAGGGAAATTGCGTAGAGGGGCCGCCTAGTACAGGGCAGAATCCAGGCGCAAGCGCATACGGAATTTTGAGTGAGCACTTGCATTAGTGTCCACTCAACGCAAACGATGACCTTGGTCACCTCCCATGGCAATTGTAGAGGAAATTAGCCTGGAGGAGGCTATGCAGAGCCACCCTCCCATCGCACGAGCAACGGAAAGCAAGCCACCGCCCGGAGCCACCCTGTGGAACCCCAGTGCCGCTAGCACGGAGGACCTCTTCCCACCCTGTATTGTGGAGGAGGAAGCCCCTCCCGACGACACCACAGGGATGGCAGAACCAATAGGACTTTCGACCCGACCAGCGGGGGACTCCAACACACGAGTAGCGAGGGACTCCAGCACACAGGCTTCCGACGGCAGCGGAGGATTGGACCATCCTTCCTTCTCTGAGTTATGGCACCTACCACTCATATTCGAGCTCCGAAGTTTGATGGACGACCTAGCTTTTCGTCTCGCCAGGATGGACCAAAGGCTGGACATGCTCTTTGCAGCCCACTCCAAGAACCTTCTGAAGCGGCAGTGTCCAACGTGCGCGCAGGCGTACTCGCTTCTAACAGGTTGGCGTCAGAAGAGGCAAGAACGGACGAGCACGAGCAAATAAACTCACCGAAGCTTCTTGTCAGAAGTATCTCTGTTGTCTCAGTTTAGTTAGAGTGTTCACTTTCCTTATGTCTAGTTATGGTCTCTTTTTTGAAACATATTAGCATAACAGCCCTGGTTTCCTTCGGGCAGGGCATCCATATGTATATTTTGATAACAGAACTGCACCTGGCACAGGAGACCCAGTTGTCCTCGTTTCCTGCTCAGGCGGGACAACTGGCGTCATCACCAGTCACTGTACACTCCTTTTTGCTAATATAATAGGTTCCACCCCTTTTTATTAAAAAAAAAAAAAAAAGATTCCTGATGGCACCACCTTATACACTTTATAATGTTTGTGTCATGCAGGCAGCTAGCATTTTACACTAGCCCTACAGGTGTGTTCCTCTTTTGGTTTCTTATTCATTTGTTTGATATATGGCAAGGAGAGTATGGGTAGTTTGAAGTCTCTAGTTCACGGTTATGTTTGATCTTATAGTTTGTTGACTCTAAATGACTAGACTGTGACTTGGTTGGCCCACGGCTTGGCCACAAGGCTCCCCCCCCACGGCCAATTCACAATCCACTAGATTGTGACTTGGCCGCGGGGGCCCAACCCTGTGGCCAAGCCAACAGGGGCCGTCAAATTAACTAAAATTTAATTTAAAAATATAAATTGAATTGAAAAAGATAACTTAAAAATTAAAATTAAAATTATGGCCAAGGGCCGCCAAATTAACTAAAATTTAATTTAAAAATTAAAATTAAAATTAAAAACTAGAGAAATACCTGAAACTCACCGACCACCCACCAACACGACCTCGGTGCCAACCCTACGTCCGTCRACATGAGCTCTGCACCCAACACAAGCTATGTGCCAACACGATCTCTACACCCAAATGCTCACGACGTCTCACAAACACTCATGACCTCACGACCTTTGCGCCCAAATGCTCACAAATGCTCACGACCTCTCACAAATGCTCACGACCTTTGCGCCCACACACTCAAACGCTAACAACCTCTATGCCAACACGACTGCCCACACTCATAAACACCTACAAAATTAAAAAAACATTTCAATATCGATGTGTGGTTGATATATAAACATTCTTTCTGCCGAAAGAGTTTTCGGCCAAAACATTCTTTCAGCCAAAAGATTGTTGGGCCGAATAACCTTTCGGCCAAAAGAATGTTTCGGCCGTAATATCTTTCGGCCGAAAACATACTGCTGGATGGAAAAAATTCGTCAGACTAAATTTTTACACGCAAATCGAGGGTGTCGTCACTGTACTGTCCGATTTGACGTTTCACTTTTCGACCGAAAAAAATATCTTTCGGCCCAAAAAACGTTTTTCGAAATTTTGGAGATTCGATTGTCATGAAAGTGTTACCCACCTCCGTGATTTCACCCTGTTAATTGTGGATCTAGAGTTTTGAAATTATGATTTAGGGTTTTTGTGATTTAGGATTTTTAAGTATTGATAACAGTATAATAGTATAAATAAATAACCTAATTAATAATAATTTTTTAGTAGTAATAAGACTAGGTTAGTTGGACCTCTAAACCTATGAACTAATTCAAAAAAGAAACCGAAACAAGCAAGGAAAGTCATGCCTGATTTGATCTATGAGGGTCCCTTAGTTGGTTGATTAAAGGTTGCCAAAAGCTACTTACCTCTACGCCACCGTCTCTGTTTATATTGTTGGGGTGCTTGATTATTTCTAGAGCTTCTCTTAAGCATCTTTTGTAGTAGTGATTCTCTTTTGCTAGTACCTTGGTTTCCTCAAGGCAAACTTGATGTTTGATTTTAAGGGAGTGTTATGCTAAGGTAGAAGTTCAAGTGTGTTCATTTCTAATGTCTGTTGCATGTTCCTTAATCCTTACCTGGAATGGTCTTCCAGTTTCACCATTGTAACATTTCCCACATGAACATGAGACCTTATAGATGCCTTTCCCTTGTTTGTGGTCTATAGGGTCCTTTACAAACATCATTCTTTGTGTGATAGTGATTAGGGGTTTGAAGGTGATCATAATTTCTTTTCTTCTTAAGACCTTGGCAATCTTGTCTGTGACACCCCAAATGTATGGAAGGAAGGCTTTTATATGGTAGGTTTGATCATTCTGGGCACAAATCCTTTTATCCTTATTATTTATTGCCTTTTTTATGTCTCTATATTTATATCGAGTGCTCTTGAATACCTTAGTTAAGTGGTCTATTTCTTCTTTAAGATGTTCCTTGTCAGAAATTCGTCCCGCCCTTATGGCCATGGTGTTGAGAACCCCCATTTTTTGAGAGGGATGGTGGTGGGATTCGACATGAAGGTAGTTGTATGTGTGAGTTTTCTTCCTGAAGACCTTGTGCCTAAGTGTACCATCCTGTTTCCTAGTCATAAGTACGTCTAGGAAGGGTATGCTATTGTTATCTTCTACTTCCATAGTGAATTTTCTGTTCTCAGAAATTCCATTGAGGCTCAAAGAATCTGTCCAGTTCTTCTTTTCCATGAGGCCACTTGATGTTGGTATCATCAACATACCTTTTCCATCTAGATGGTTTAAGGTGGTATGATAAAAGCCTTCCTTGCATACATTTGGGGTGTCACAGACAAGATTTCCAAGGTCTTAAGAAGAAAAGAAATTATGATTGCCTTCAAACCCCTAATCACTATCAGACAATGAATGAAGTCTGTAAAGGACCCTATAGACCACCAACAAGGGAAAGGCATCTATAAGGTGTCATGTTCATGTGGGAAATGTTACATTGGTGAAACTGGAAGATCGTTTCAGGTAAGGATTAAGGAACATGCAGTAGACATTAGAAATGAATGCACTCGCACTTCTGCCTTAGCAGAACACTCCCTTAAAACCAAACATCAAGTTTGCCTTGAGGAAACCAAGATACTAGCAAAAGAGAATCATTACTACAAAAGACGCTTAAGAGAAGCTCTAGAAATGATCAAACACCCCAACAATATAAACAAATCCGGTGGCCTAGAGGTAAGTAGCTTTTGGCAGCCATTAATCAACCAACTAAGCGACCCTCATAGATCAAATCAGGTACGACTTTCCTTTCTTGTTTTGGTTTCTTTTTTGAATTAGTTCATAGGTTTAGAGGTCCAACTAACCTAGTCTTATTACTACTAAAAACTTATTATTAATTAGGTTTTTTATTTATACTATTATACTATTATCAATATTTAAAAATCCTAAATCACAAAAACCCTAAATCATAAATTCAAAACTCTAGATCCACAATTAACAATATTATGTAAATACTATACTTATTACTAATTAAGTTCTATATCTATAATATTATCAATACTTAAAATCATAAATCACTTAAACCCTAAATCATAAAAAACCCTAAATCCACTATACTTATGATTAATTACGTTCTACATTTATACTATGATCAATACATAAAAACCCTAAATCACTTCAACCCTAAATCATAAATAACCTTATTCTTAATTCTTAAATCCTACACTTATTATTAATTAAGTTATATATTTGTATTATTATCAATACTTAAAAAACCCTAAATCACATAAATCCCTACTACTTATATTAACACTATTAATCATATTTAAGATATGATTAAATTATTACATAAAACCTTAATAGCATTAATAAAAACCTACTATATATATTAACTCTATTAAAATAATTCAAACCCTTGATTATATACCTATATAAATATATACTATTGTCAATGTTTATACTTAGTTATGATTTAAATTATATAAAACCCTAAACAACATAGAATAGCCCTACTACATAATTTAAACTCTATTAAAAACATCCTAATTATTTTTAATCATTCAAAACCCTAGATCTATATACTCCATAGAATAACCCTATTACATAATTTAAACACTATTAAAAACATCTTAATTATTTTTTATCATTCAAAACACTAGATCCATATATTTATATGGATATATACTATTATCAATATTTATTGCATTCTAATTATTTTTAATCATTCAAAACCCTAGATCTATATACTTATATGGATATATACTATTATCAATATTTATATTTAGTTATGATATACTTATGTAACTATTAATCGATTGACTAAGATCATTATGCTTACATTGACACTAATTGTGGATTATCCGAAAAAGAAAATCCTCACCAACCAAACTTGAAAACAATAATGATTATGATGATGTTTATTTTTAAAGTTTTTATATTTAATGATGTTTATATTATTAATTCTTATAGAAGATTTGGAATTATTGCAAAGTATTGTGTAACAATTTTTCTTTTCTCCCAACACTTAATTTTATTTGCTTTATATTCTTGTCTATCAAAGAACATCACATATTTGAAACTTCAATACACCTCTTTGCTCTAATTTTTTAATATGCCACTTAATTTTATTTGCTTTATATTCTTGCCTATCAAAGAGCATCACAGATTTGACGCTTCAATTCACCTCTTTGCTCTAATCCTTGAATATGCCAATTACACACAATGTAGAAAAATTAATAAGTGGTTATGTGTAGGCCAATAAGTCAATGGTGCTCTTGAAGTACTGATGTCAACCCTCTCTACTTAGTGATGTAAATTATATATGCAACAAGAGTAACTCTCCAAATTTGCTAGCATATGTTAAGTTATGTTATTCTTCAATTTATGGGTGAGTGCATGATTAGTCAATGGTGCTCTTGAAGTAGTGATGTAAATTATATATGCAGCCCTCTCTAATTAGTGATGTAAATTATATATGCAACATGAGTAACTCTCCAAATTTGCTAGCATATGTTGTTGTGGCATTCAATAAATACATTAGTTCTCCATGGGACCAAACCTAACCAAAGCATGTATCAATTCCATCCATTTAACGGAGTAACAAGAAAAAAATCCCCCTTAAGATGGCTTGGGCATTGACTATACCTAAATCTCAAGGAATGACCTTGACAAGGTCTACCATTGACATTGACAACACTGAATGTCGGATTTAACCTTCACTACAATACCACACACTACTACTATAAAAGGAATGTGAATAGCACCATCATTCTCCTTTAAATTCTATACATAAATGAAGGACACTACCTATGTCTCACTATGAAAAAAAGAAGAGGCATACTTATGTTCTTTGTTGCTTTCATAATTACAACATCCAACCTCTCTCCCTAGCCTACCCCTACCATTTTCTATTTGGATGAGGAAGGACACAAAATTCTAGAGCCTTCTATGTTGTAATCATACTTTTATACATGGAATATTTGACTTAGTCCATTGTTCTAATTTAATAGTACTTATTGATGGGATTAACATTTTTTTTATGTCAAATACTTGTTAACAAATAACTATCAATCATACTATGACCTAAATAATTTGCACATGTTAATTATTCATTTTCTCCTTTTTCTCCTTTATATATATAAGCATGCAAATGATTTATATGCCATTATAATGCTACTCATGAAATACAATGCTTATAAAAAAATATCATATATTAAAAAGAGATATCCATAAAAATCAACTAATTTTTTTCTTTAAACTATTTAATTTGTCAACATCACTCATAACTAACTTTTACTTAATTCACAAGTAGTTTCTTAAAATTTTATCCACAAATTCCAGTCAACTAATAATTTGAGTCAAACAATTAGCTTCTATAACTTTATTTTCAAGAGGTTGTAAGAAATTCACAAGTTGAAAGCTAATCCTCATGGGATATTGGAGTGGATGAGATGTGTATATACTCTCTCGGGATAGGGAAGTGGATGAGATGTGTCTATACTTTCTCGGTTAGGGAAGAGGTCATGGATTCCAAAAATAAAATAAAAATTGAAACTAATCTAGACCCCGTGAGATAAGGCAGTGGATAAGATGTGTATATACTCTCTCGGTTAGTGCAGTGGATGAGATGTATATATACTCTCTCGAGATGGGGCAGTGAATGAGATGTGTATATACTCTCTCGATTAGGGAAGAGGTCATAAATTTCAAAAAAAAAAAAATGAAACTAAACTACCCCATGAAATAAAGCAGTGAATAAGATGTGTATATACTCTCTCGATTAGAGAAGAGATCATAAATTCCAAAAATAAAATAAAATTGAAACTAATCTATACCCAATTTCTTTTTTCATATTTTCTTTAATGTATGAGATGAGATAATATCCTTTTCATATTTTCTATAATGTATAAGGAGATAATATCCCTAGGGAATTAGCTATCAGCAATTTCCAAAAAGAGATTATAAATATTGGAGATGAGAGATACAGCTAACTTAATTTACACACGAAAACGAACAAAGTCGTCCTTCTTCGTTGAAAAGCGTGTCAACGTCACTCTCAAAATTCAAGAAATTCAAAACACTGCCTTTTCATTGACAAATAGTTACATGGCTGGGTGAAGTCCTTTTTAACCCTTCAAAGTCGCAAGGGTGAAGTCCTTTTTAACCCTTCAAAGTCGCAAGGGAGAGATGCGTGGATTGAAATTTAAGCCAGCTGTTGAATTTAATCAGTTTTTTTTTGTGGTACCCACCATTGGGAAATTGATTATTCTATGAGAAAAAGCGCCAAATTCGGTCTAGGGGAGTGTCATGTTCTTATTTTTGGATTTTCTTGCTTTGTGGTTAGAGTGGATTTCTGGAGCTTGTATCAGCGAGGTTATGAGAGTGAGACTATGTCATCATTGAGCTAGGAGGGATTTGGAGGAGTTTTATGGCGTTTGATTAGTTTATTTATTTTGATTAGTTTATTTAGTTTGATTAGTAGATTTTTGGAGCTTGTATCAGCGAGGTCATGAGAGTGAGATTATGTCATCATTGAGCTAGGAGGGATTTGGAGGAGTTTTATGGCGTTTGCTTTTGATTTAGTAGTATTATTGGACAGCTGGGACAAAAAAATTTATAGAATGAGATGATGAGAAGTAACTTTCAATGAGTTAAAAAAAATAATGAAAAATAACTTTCAAAGCGTTAAAAAAGTGAATTAATTTTAAAAAAGTGAATTAATTAAATAATGAGAAACAACCTTAGAAAGTCACTTCAAAATATAAGTCAAGAGAAGAAAAGGAAAAGTGGGTCTATAAAAGGAGATGATAGAAAGCTCATTCTCTCATCATGATTGATTATTTTGTATTAGGCCTCTTGTATTTGGCTTGGAGAACTCTTAGAGCTTCGGGTTTTGAGGGTTTTGGTGACAAACCTTAGAATTGGTTATTTTCCCTGACTGGTCTATATACAAGTGTGTGGAAGTGCTTTCCTTCAGGGAATCGAGTTCTGGGAAGATTATTCCCCTCTTTTGAGCTGTATATTTCACTGGGGAGGCGGAGGTAGCTGTTGGAGGCCAAGTTAATGTTGTGGGTTGCCTTACTTTCAATTTGGGAAAAGTTTGTTACTCCTATACTACTGTGCTTCAACCATTATATTCGCTGTAGCAGAGACACTCCAGAACTGGCCATTTTCATTGTTATGGTATATCCACATACCTACAGGCAGCGCCTACTCTCGTGAACAGGTCAGAGAGGTTCATTTTTTTTATTGTGTGTATTGAAGGCGTGACTGTGAGCTATCACCCTGATACATCAGTCCAGAAATAAATAAATGAAGCAGCCATGTTTATTTCTGCATAATTTCTGTGTTTGCAATCAGATTTCTGTAAGTTATTTGCAGCTGTTGCTATTGTTTTTGTTTGGGAATAAAGATAACTACACCTCTTCCATCTTACATCAAAATATCAGTTTGTATTTCTGTGGTTCTTTAATGCTTGCTGTTATATAATTTACTGTGGAGAAAAAGGAAATTTCGGTGTGTTTGAACAGCATATAAAACTACCCCTAGCAGTCAGAAAACCACTACTAGTTTCCACCAGTATAAATTGGAGATTTGACAGCAAACTAAACCACCAGAACCAAGTTGTAGACTGAGCTTAAACACTTAAAAAACTTACACATGGTCACAACAGCACGGGGATAGTGTTCCAGCAATACTTAGGACACTACAGGGAG
>ML780786.1:185170-200852 GCA_009831015.1 Picea engelmannii
GCTAATTAAAAAACCTGGGACTAATCTAGTCGTGTTACGGGTGGATTGAATCAGCGGGAACGACTGAATTGTCTCCACTTTTCAACAGACAATAGAGTTATCTGGGATGACATTTGCGGGCTTTTGGTGAGTATTTGTTCTTCGTTACATCGAAATGTTCCTTCATACAAAAATCATCGATATTTTTTCGCTAATTAAGAAACCTGGGACTAATATAGTCGTGTTACGGGTGATCTGTGGTGGTGCAAGGGTGGGCGTGTAATCTTGGTATTTATTTACTGTTGGAATATCACAATTTGAATTTGTAAAAGAAATACATGATACTTGTATCGTTGAATGATGAAATCCAATTTGGGAAATATGTGCAGAGATCGCCCAGTCACCAAAAGCCATCAACTGCCATCTTTAGTGGAACAGCAGATAATTACAAGGTGGGCGTTCAATTTTCCCGAAAGCAAGGAAGGCAGGAAGTAGTAATCGCTACTTTTAATTGACTGAAAAGAATTTTTGTAATTTGTGCAGATCTTTGGTCAAGAAGATATGCGGCGGATTTCTAAGAAGTTTAATCTTGAAATAGCGGGTCTTCCCCGGGTATTAAATAATTTCCATTCACACAGTGCAATATTAATGTTCCTGGTCACCGACAATGTCAAGGGGCGCTTTTGTGTCCGATTTACACCGGCGATTAGTCGCCAGGAATCAACTGTGGAGTACTCAGTCGTGACTGGAAACAGAGGTGGAAGAGGCGTACATGTATTTATGTGGACAGAAGAGTCTCGTTTGTTTAAAGAGTACAGTGTCCATAGGGATATCTGGGTATCTTTACTCGCTGAGGAGAGGATTAGGAGTAGTAGTAATAATGTGGAGGAAGGGAGGGGATGGATAGTGATGGTGGATAAGAAGACGGATGTTTCACAAGTTTGCAGAGAGTTGATAATGGCATGTGCATAAAGGCATATTTCTTCCAATCAACAAAACAGAAGTTCTGTTCTGTTGTAATAGACTGTATGCATATCCTCTATGTGGGGGATTTTGTTACCCATTGATGGAGGCTGTTACCCATTGATGGAGGCTTTTGCAACTTAAGACATGGTAATGATATTTTGGCTTTATGTACAATTTTTTTTCAAATTAGGCTAATAAAATAAAACAATTGCACTGGATGGTATTGCTAATGGATTGATAATAATCGAGTTGGATGGTTCTTTACCACTAAAACTCATAAATCAAATCAAAGAAAATCCAATAAAATTGACATTTAAAATATTATCAAATATAATTTTAATTTAACAATTACATAAAATTAAATTCCATTCCAATTATCATAATAACCATTACATAACTCATTCAAACAACAATACTAAATCCAATAATTTAACTTTGCTTTTTACAACTAATTCTATAAATATTAATATAATAATTCACATTAATATTATAAATTTTAAGATATTTGTGTTCTTTTTATTAAGATTGTCAATTTTAAATAAGATTTTCAATTTCAAGTAGAATCATTATAAAATAACAATACAATAATTCACATTATCATTATAAAATAACAATACAATAATTCACATTATCATTGAAAATTTTAAATAAAGTATTTGTATTTTTACATTGATATTGTAAATTTAAGTAAGATATTGTGTTCTTATTTTATCATATTACCATATATTTCAAGCATAATTGATTATAATGCAAGGTTTATTATTAATTTTTGTTGAAAATTAAGTATTATTTTATTCAAATCATCATGAATTTGGTATTAATTTAGTTTTTAATTTTATTTTTAATGTTTAATATAATAAAATGTATTTTTTAATAAATAAAAAAACTTTCTTTAAAATTTTATTAGACAATATGTTGAAGTCTTATTAAGTTATTACAAACTAAGTTTCTTTTAAACATGTATTAAGCTTAATCTAAGTATTGTTCACAGTAATCCTAAAAACACCACCTCTCCAATTTTCATAACGATCTCTTTGTTCCCATGCTCAAAATAGTTGTCACTTTGACTTTACATTTTTGTGTAATTTTTAATCTTTAATGTTTAATATAATTAAAAAAAATGAAAATTTATTAGTCAATATGTTTAAAGTCTTATCGCACGCTTAGCTTCTTCCAAACTTGTACTAACCTTAACCTTGATATGACTTATAATAATCATACAAACACCTCTCTCCAAATATCATTACTATATAGATGGGATATTATTTGTTTGTTTATACAAATGGCATCTTCTACAATTATTTCTTCATAAGTGACATCTCTTGTTTTGATTTCTTCAACAAGATTCAAATTATCTCTTTGTTCCCATGCCCAAGTTAAAGGTTGCAATGGTTACTCTGACAAATCTTAAACAAATTAAAAGATTACAGCTTGCAATGGCTAGTGAGCTCACCATTTCCATCAATATCTCATCTCGACTTCAGTGACTTGAAAAGTTTTATGGATTCTTAATGTTTAACATAGGAATAATAGTGACTACAGATTTTATTTACAACTTAAGTTGTGTTATGCACAATAAATTTATTTTCATTATTCTCTTCAATTTATTCCACCACACATCCATTTTCCTACCAGGATAACCACCTTCTATTAGATTCTTGTCCTTGTTTATGATATTTTCCTAATGTTTCTCTAGTTAGCAACATCGGGTAGATATTCTTCCAGATTGGTCATGTTGATTTGACCAAGGGAGAATGATACATTCACTCATGAGGCCATGTTGATTTGGCTAGTGGTGAATGGCCCTTTATCCTATTAGTCATGCTGATTTGATGAGGAGTGAAAAACACTCGAGATGCTCTCACATTTCCTGCTCCAGGATGGGTTTGACTTTTTTACAAGTCTAGTCTAAAGTTGAAGATGTAGGCTCAAGAGACCTCTTGTGATGAGGGACTTCTTGGTGAATCTACTCAACATTAGAGCCCTATATTAATTAGATGTGCATGTCAAGAAATAATCATCAACATAAATGTAATATATAAATAATAAATAATTAGTAATTATTAATTAATTAATTAATTAAAAGACAATAATGGAAAAGACAAGTCCCCAAATGAAAGGGCACTCAAATGTGAAAATAATCTCATATATAATATTTACTTACAATAACCTCTCATCAAGTTCGCTAAGTCTTGTTGAGATTATCAGTGTGTAATTATTCTATGATAACAGTAGTATTTAAATCATAAGGAATTATTCTATGATAATAGTAGTATTTAAATCATAAGGAAATAATTATGAGAACTTAAAATCAGAAAATTCAACAGTGGTCATTACAAAATTCATCTTAGGGTGAGTAGAACAATATTTTTCCTGAGATGCAAGTTATGTAAAAGCATAAGATAAAGGAGGCTACTTAAGTACCTTCAACATGGAGTCCAAATACAAATCCTTTAAAGATACATCCCCTATAACCTATTGGGAATGCTTCACTACTCTACAATGATCAAATTAGATGCTAATGTTCCTTTATCTCGAGGTCATATTCACATTATATTACAAATTTAGCTATTCATGTCTTTAAGAAAGTAGACATATTATATGTGTACCTGAAACTAGGTTGCTCAAACCAGGTTTCTATAATAAATATGAAGTATGGACAAGATAAAAAAGGTTCTACATAGAAAAATTCTTTAAAAATCTAGTGATACATGGTAATTTTGCTTTAAAAAATATGTAAAATTCATTGATTTGGTAATATAGTTAGGTATTAAATAACTACATTTGCTAATGAAAAAAGTAAATTAATTGTTGCTTATGTTGTGACATCTCAATATTATTTAATGATAATTCAATTATGTCATCTCAAACTCAATTAAGAGAATGCCTCCCCCTATGTTTGAACACAACAATTCAAACAACAAAAAATGCAGATGTCCAAAAGTTATATTTTCACATAATCTAAATTTATCCTGTTGAAGCACCTTACCATATTCATTGCTCATAAACTAATTCAAACATTTATAATCATAAGGGGATAAAAAACTAAATTCTCTAACCTGTTCGTAAGGAATTAGAAAGAAAATGAACATTTGAGAATGGTAGAAGGGGTTAGAATTCAATTAGTTTTTTATTCGCCCAGGGTTTTAAATAATGCCTACGAAATCCATAACATGAAATTTTATCATTGCAAAGCTTGTATACCTTTTGAGATGAACCTCTTTTGCATAGAGATAATGATTTCCTTTTTGTTCCTATGAATCTTTTTGAAAGAATGTTCTTTTCATGCTTATTCCAAGAGGGTTAAAATTTAGCTTTAACAAGAAGCATTACCACTACAACATATGTTATAGGTAAGAAAGAAATGGCATTATGACCTAAAATATTGATCTTATTATAAAGAAAGAACATAGTAAATTTATGTGCGGTGTAAATCATTGAAAACAACTTGTTGTTGAGCCTTTTGGGGCAAGTTTTAATGAGCACTAAGCTATTTTTTCAAAATATAAGAGTATGTTCAAATAATTTTTGCAATTTCTCAATAGCCTTGCAGAGATTTCAATTCAATGAAAAGTAAAGTAGTTGGTTGTAACATCCATGTTTTCAAATCCTTAAATATATATATGTGTGTGTGTGGCCGAGAACCAAGTGATGTTTATTGTAAATATAGCATATGGTCGAGAGCCAAAGTGATGTAATATGTAAATGATGTAAATTGAATATAATGAATAAAATGTATCACTAATTGCACATGGACATAGTTGAAAATTTGGGGGCTACGTATCCACAAGAGAGGATAGGGGTCCAAGGGGGGGAGTTATCCCTATCTATTAAACCAAAACCCATTTCCTATTTTTCTCTAAATTATCCTTGCCATGAACCTTTCATTAGTTGTTGAGTGTTCTAGAGCCCAATCATTGAATTCATGTAAGAGGTTTGGTATGAGAGTCACTTTCCATATTTATTAAAATCATGGGAGCTAAGTACAATCAATTTGGGGAAGAGTATGAGTCAATCAAGGAAGAGAAAGAGAGGAAATTTGTATGGGTAGGAGACCATATTTTGTACATTCATGTTTTTGCATAGAGAGTTGTTTTTACATGGAGTTTTCTGGCCAACAATGGAGTTCTAAGTGGGGGAGATTGAAGGCAGTTGTTATGGACTTGTTTAAATGATGATTGGAGCTGTAATTTCATGGTGAAAGAGGCTACTTGGTGAATTTATATTTGTATAGCTGTATAATTCTTGTCCAACCTATGTTGGAAGTCTTGGAGAGGAGTGGAAAGGCTTGAGGGACTGTGAGTAGTGAAGGGGGATTCCATCCCTTGGGTTGTGCAGGCTGAGGGAAAGTGTGCTGGTGGATTGGAATTAGCTGAGAGTTTAACTGCTAAAAGGGGGACATTATCCATCCTTAGGGACCTTCGTCTCTTATGGATTCATAGCCCTAGCTCAGGGGTGTATTGCTATTGAGAAATGGAAGAACAAGGCTATGATTGGGAGGAACTTCGGTCCTCTGCAACAGGTTGCACATTTCATTAAGATAAGTGTTCTTATGTGTTGATTTTATCCATGTTAACTGTTGATATATTTGTTGTGCAAATTACTCTAATTATCTCAGTTAAATGTTACTTGATGTGAGCAGGATGATGCATTTAAATCCTTCTTTATATGGTTGAATGCTACTATATGTTATTTAGTTGTTGTTATGCACAATTGAGCAATTATATTTACATATTTGAGTAGAATAGACAATTTCAAGTGTATGAATGTCATGTTGTTGGTTATTTATGCATGTATATTTAGTATAAAAAAGAATTAGTGATTCCTTTTAGTAGTGACGTCACCTAGCTAGGGGTTGGATATGTTACATTGGTGGTTTCCTATATGCGACAACTATAGTAAAGCCAATTTTTTGGCCTTTATATGGTAGAAATTAACAACATCTACTTTTACGGTAGACATTAACAACAACTACTTTTACAAAACATGATTTAGATGTTGTTTTGTTTTGGGAAACCAGACTCAAGTTCAACTCTCCAAGACATAGGGTATGCAAAATGCCCCTCTTCCTCCCAACATAAAAATAGTTATAGCCATAATACACTAGGATTATCACATATTTTCATATCTTCTTTCCTCAATAGAGTTCGCTAATCATGGTTCTACAAATTTAGAAAATAAAAATTCACTGCTTACACCCACTTTCACCAAGATGAAAAAGGTTCAAAACCCATTGGAGACATATTGAACCTAAGGACTACTAGTTTGAAGCTCATAGAATGTGGCATCCCCAACCACCAACTGGGCTATTCCACTTAAAATTTTGAACTCTGATACTAGTTTAAATCATAAAAAAAATACTCTACAAATGCACAAATTCATACAGAATAATAATAGAAATACACATGAAACACACACGGGAAAAAAACGATAAAAAAATGAATAAATATTAATGAAACATATAAATTATCACACAATTGACACTTATATTTGATTTAAATGAACTCTAACTGTGTGCAGACCTTCGACGTTCCTCCCAGCCTTAGATCACACTACTCATCACTCTCAGCAGTGGGTCACCCCCAAGTTGGGGATAAACTCCACCTGTGTAAAGGATTCCTAACTAGGATAAGGTATCTCATACATCAGAAAAATCAGTCACAGGTACCAACTCAAACTAATAGCCTACAGTCCATCATTCCCCACATGCTTGTCCTACCCCAGGAAGTGTGCCCCTTCTCTACTCAACAATCCCTCGACTGCTCCACTTCCTCTCTGAAGCTTCAACAACAAGCTGGAAAGGAAGTACCAAAGCCTTGTAGTTGTAGTTTGTCACCTTTGGGAATAAATTCCCAACAATTCTCTCACTTGAAGAGAATGCTCACTGGCTTGACAACCTGCCTCTTCAATATCCTAGAGTCCCGACAATCTGCTTATTCAATCTATCTCCCAGGCTAACCAGGGTACATGTATATTCACAACAAGGTATGGGTGACAACTGAGTGAGTGAGTGAGTGAATGATGATAGAATGATAGGAAAATGAACTAAGTCCAAACTATATGTATGCATATTCCCAACTTGACACTTGTCTTGTTGAGAACTACTTTGGGCCCACTTGTCCCCATCCTTAGAACTTAGGCTCAAATAAATATCCATACTTTATACTTTAAGGAATATTAATATAATGTTCCTTTGGGTTTAAGCCCCCTTAACTTAGCCCCTTATCCTCAACCTTTTTATTCTCCCTTTTCTTAACTAGTGGAGTTTATCCCCCCATACACTTTTACATGGTTGGTCTGCCGCAATGATGTTTTTTCATTAATATTTGTGTGTTATTACATTTACTTTTACAATACATGTGTACTGGCCTTTTTGCATCCATTGTCACTAGCCTCAAAAACACAAACATATATACAAATGCTCTCTAGCCTCAAGACCATGCACTTAAGCCGATGTGCACACTCTTCTTTTAGTGCACCATCCTTGCACACTTACACAGGTGTGCGCTATAATATGGAATGTGCACACAAAACTAAGTCCAAGACTTGATACAAACAAGTCACCAATTTATATACAAGTGTACATTTGTATTTACATTTACAGTTGGGGTTCAACCTAGGGGTGTTACATTCCCCTCCCCCTTATTTATTCACTGTGCTTAGTGCAGTATATACATATATACAATCAAAATGTCAAAAGTCTTCAAAAATATGTGGGCACTTTGCCCGTATAGCATCCTCATGCTCCCAAGTTGCATCCTCAGGACCGTACCAGTTCCATTGGACCTTTACTATCCCTATGGTTCGATTACGTAGATGCTTGATCTTTCGGTCCAATATGAACACCGGATGCACTTGAAAGTCTCCTTCTTGCTCCACCTAAATCACATTCCAATCAATGACATGATTAGCGTCAGGTACATACTTTTTAAGCAATGGTACATGGAATACATTATGAATACACATTGATGCAGGTAAGGCAAGCATGTATGCTACAAGTTCAATCATTTCCAGGATTTCAAATGATCCACAATAACAAGCTGCCAACTTGGAACAATTTCCCAACTTTAGGGAACTTCTCTTGGTCTTTACTTTTAAGAACACATGGTCACCCACTTTAAATTCTCTGTGAGTTCTGCCTTTATCAACATAATGTTTTTGTCTGTCTTGGGTAACCTTCAAATTATGTTTAATTTCATCATTTTCTCTTCCATTTCCCTGAGTAATTATGGCCCAACTACTGCTCTATCTACTGGTTTGTCTCAACTTACCGGTGTGTTGCACTTCCTTCCATAAAGTGCCTCAAATGGGCTCATCTTTAAAGATGCTTGGTACCCATTGTTATAAGAAAAATCCACCAAATGCAAATAATTCTCCCATTTTGATGGTTTATCTATCACATACATTCTTAGCATGTCTTCTATCACCCAATTCACCCTTTCTGTTTTCCCATCTAAATCTGGATGGTAAGCTATGCTAAAATAAAGATTTGTTCAAAATCCCTTAAATAATCCTTTCCAAAAATTTGATGTAAGTTGTGTATCTTTGTCAGACACAATTTTCTTGGGTATTCCATGTAATCGAATTATTTCTCTCATATAAATATCAGCTATGTTAGCTACCTTGTGAGTGAGTTTTACTAGAATAAAATGGGCATCTCTGGTAAGCTTATCCATCACCACCATGATAGAATCATGTTGCTTGCTAGTTCTAGGTAGTTTAGTGATAAAATACATTGTTACAACTTCTCTTTTCCACTCAGAAATGGGAAATCGCTGTAGAAAACTAGCTCGATGTTTATGCTCAGCCTTGACCTTTTGACATTCCAAACACCTGGAAATGAAATCAAAAACTTATTTATTCATTCCTATCCAATAATATTGGCTCTTGACAGCTGAAATTGTTTTCTGGTAACCTGGGTGCCCAACATAAGGCACATTATGCATTTCTTTTAAAATAATATTTTTCAATTCCTGAGAATTTTGCACATGAATTATGCCCCTGTATATGATAATTTCATCATTTTCCAACTTATATTCTTCACATTTTTGCTAGAAAATACCTTGTTGTAATTATGTCCTTATTTCCATGTGTTGTAAATCTGTTTTTGTAGCCTCTAAAATTCTATCTTTCAAATTTGATTGGTTACTGCTAATGGTTGTAGCATGCATCCAATGCGCCCTTCTGTTGAGTGCATCAATCACCTTTTTCTCTTTCCCCTTGATATTCTTTATATCAAAGTCATATTCATTGAGGAATTATAACCACCTTCTTTTCCTGGAATTTAGAGTTGGTTTTCCAAATAAATATTTCAGACCACTATGGTCTGTCCTCAATTCAAATTTGTTTCCCATGAGGTAGTGCCTCCACATATTCAAGGAATTCACTATGGAAGCAAATTCTAAGTCATGATTATCATAGTACCTCTCATGCTCTTTTATTTTTCTTGATTCATAGCACACCACATACCCATTCTGACTAAGGACTCCACCGAGTCCTTCTTTGCATGCATAAGTGCATACAATGAAGTCTTCATTTGGATCAACAATCCTTAGTATTGGAACACTGGATAATAAATTCTTCAAGTGTTGGAAACTTATTTCACAATCCCGTGTCCACTCAAACTTCACACCCTTCTTCTGCAAGGAAGTGATTGAGTGTGCAATATTTGAGAATCCTTCAATAAATCTCCTATAGTAACCTGCAAGGCCCTAGAATGATCTCACCTTCGAGACATTCCTTGGTGTTGACCATCCTTCAATGTCTCTTTTCTTTTTTGGATCTACTGCTATCTCTTCCTCTGAAATGATATGGACCAAATAACAAATTTGCTTTCGGTAGAATGATCACTTGCTCAATTTGGCATACAAATAATTCTCTTTCAATACCTGTAAAACCATCCTCAAGTGATTCTCATGCTCTTCTTCAGATTTAGAATATATAAGAATGTCATCCAAGAAGACAATGACAAACTTATCTAAGTAATCCCTGAATATACCATTCATTAAACACATGAAGACAACTGGTGCATTTGATAACCCAAATGGCACCAATGTGAACTCATAATGGCCATACCTTGTTCTGAAAGAAGTCTTGTTGATGTATTCTTATTTAATTATTACTTGATGATAGCCCAACCTGAGATCAATCTTTGAGAATATTTTTGCATCTTTCAGCTGATCAAAGAGGTCATCTATCCTTGGTAAAGGATACTTGTCCTTCACATTTACCTTGTTCAACTACCTAAAGTCAATGCAAAGTCTCAATGTTCCATCCTTTTTCTTCACAAATAATAATGGGGCACCCCAAGGTGACACACTTGGGCATATATACCCCTTCTTCAGAAGCTCTTCAAGTTGCATTTGTAATTCCTTCAGTTCTAATGTACTCATCCTGTAAGGGGTATTGGATACAGGGGTTGCTTTGGGCATCAGATTGATGGAGGAAACAATATCTCTCTTGGGTGGTAATCCTTGTATTTATTTAAACACATATTCAAACTCCTTTAGGATTGCATAATATTAAATATTTGGCACCTTATCTTTAGGTGTCTCTTCCATATGTGCTGCAAATATTTGACACCCTTTCCTATAACTTTTCTTTAGCTGCAAGGATGAAACTTCTCTGACGGTTACTGCCTTGGGAATTCTTTGTATTGTCCTTAAGTTCCCTTCCTCATCCAAGCAAGTAAATTCCTTATTATAACAGTCTAGGACAACATGATGTTGGTCCAACCAAGCCATACCAATTAGGCAGTCATAGGATCCTAAAGGTATTATGTTCAAATCTACCCTGCTGCTCAGTCCATTCATGTCCATTGGGCATGCCTTAACCATATCATTAATTTTTATTTTAGCTCCTGTAGCCAACTGCACCAACCAATATTTTCCAAGCTTGCATCTTGGAAAATTAAATCTTTCCACCATATTAGGATCTAGATAACTATGACTAGCTCCTAAATCAATTAAAATAGAAATGGTTTTGTTGTTGATCTTACCTTCCACTTCAATCATATGTGATTGAAACTCATTTTTCTTGCTGTCCAGGGCTGCGTAGATCTTAGGTACATTTCCTCCCATGTCCTCCACTATACCAACTTGCTATCCATTGTGAGCAATCCTTACTTTTTCGCCTCTATGAGGGCAATCTCTTTACATATGATCTCCCCCAAAACCCCAACATTGAATAAGTGGTTGCCTTGGTCTTTTCCCCAATGTCTCAATTATTCTGGGTTCTTTAGAAGTTGACTATCCCTAAGATTTATTTATGAAGAATGGTGGTTTAGTTCCCTTCTTCCTTTGTTTCATATTTCTTTTCTTCTTGTCTTCCCAAGATTTTTGGTAAGTTTCTCTTCCTCTATGTTGATCATAAAGGCACTT
This sequence comes from Picea engelmannii, assembly GCA_009831015.1. Lineage (NCBI taxonomy): Eukaryota > Viridiplantae > Streptophyta > Pinopsida > Pinales > Pinaceae > Picea > Picea engelmannii. The sequence goes on from ML780786.1 coordinate 196,495, forward strand.
ATCCCTTCTTATAGTTTCCTCCAATGTTTTAGGATCATCATATTGTATCTTGTCACTAATAAATGATGATAGCGCACTCAAATACCTTTGAATCTTAACTTGTTCATCCTTGATGAAGGAAACATATTTCAACAGCTCTAAAAAACTCCTTTCATACTCATCTATGGTCATACTCCCAAGCTTGAGTTCAAAGAAGTCCTTCATTTTATTATCATAGTATCTCTTGGTCAAGTATTTATTTTGAAAATACCTCTTGAATTCCCTCCTAGTAACCTCATTCTCATCAATGTGTTGCACCTGCACAAATTGGTTCCACCACATTCATGTTTTTCCTTTGAGTTGATAGATGGAAATTCTTCCTTCTTCTTGTGAGGATCATTTATGTAACTGGAAGTACTTCCCCATGCCCAATATCCAAGTCTCTGCATCCTCATCCTTCTTGTGCCCATCATCAAATGTAGGTGGTTTGATTTTATTCATTTCTCCCTGTAGCTCATCCACCTCAGACCTTCTCTTATACTTCCTAACATGAGATGGACTTGAACTATTGTGTGCTCTCCTATTTGAATGCCTTGGGGAGTGATGGTGATGCCTGCTAACACTTCTCGTTCTTCTCCTCTCATCATGAGATATGTGACTCCTTGATTTTCTTGAATCATTCTCCTTATCCATCTTCTTCTCTATTATGTTTAAGCTCTGTATTAACTTGATGGTTAAGCCCTCCTGGTGATCCTTGGCTTTCATAAGCCTCTCATTATCATCTTTATAACACTGGACATCCTTTTGCAAACTTTTTATGGTTTCTAGGTCAAGTTCATGCTTTCTTCCTTATCTTTTCCATGTCCATTTGAATTTGTACCTTCATTACCAATATTGACATACATCCCTTTCATCTCATCTTTGTTGGAGTTGTATAATTTTTTACAATTTTTTTTATAATTGTGTACAAAAAAATTGAATTTTGCAAAGATTTTGTGCTCTCGGGTTATGCAGGCTTATTATTATGTTTTGTAAAAACAAAATATTGGGTTTTAGCCCATAGTCCAAGCTCATAAATTGACGAATTACCAAGCCAAAGGGTGCCATGAGGAGCACATCATATACTTGCACTACCTATCGAGGGAACACACACACACACACACACACATAAAGGTTTTAAATGATTTTATCTATTGTATGTGGGATTGTCCCTAATACCCAGGACAAACAAAGTATGCAGTTGTGGAATGAATGCTCGGGAAACAACAGAAGGAATTGGAGAAACATGCAAAGATTCCACAAAATGCCTAGTAATTTATACAATCACCGCCCGGGTAATTAGAATAAAAACACATGTTGTCATGACAAGAGGATCCTGTGGGTAGCATAGAATGAAACTACCAGTTCTTTTGAAGGCATTGAAGGATATCAATGAAGCTGGCTCTGACAACTATTTGATTGGTTAATCTGGTGTTGAGTTTTATTTTTCTTTTCTTGTCTCTGACTGGATATATGTCTCAAAAAAGGGTGCCAACTATTAAATTAGCGATGAAAACTAAAGTTCTGATTTAATATCAAATCCTCTAACGCCAAAAAATCTTGAGTTTTATTGCTAGATGTTGAGATCAAGTTCCAATGCCCAAAAATGCGCCAGATATTATGCCAAGTGAAATGTTCAACTAAGTGTTAAGATAATGATGCCTAGTATTGGTAATATGATGCCTCTAAAAAGCAATAGAATAATAGGTGTAGAACCCAACATCTAAAGTGCCCAAGATTTTAGAAAAATAAAAACCACAGGCGCCAAGGCATAAAGGCATGTTGGATGCTTGGTAGTATACAATTGAAGGTTGCAAAGGTGCAAACAAGGTACGAATCCAATTATAGTTTGATAGTTTATATTGTTGATGCTAAGCAACACATACTCCAACAATGTGTTCGGCTTTTTAATCACAAGGCGTTCAAGAGGAGATATTCTCCTCAATTCCTCTATAAATAACAATAGCGGTTTATTTGGGAACATGGTATTTTACTTGGAGGTATTTACTGCCCTTCCATCGGCTGCTTATTTGTATGGATTGGGAGATATCACTAGGAAGTGATTTTCTCTCAATGGGAATCATAACTACATGCTCTGGAATTTAGGCATTAGCAGTATGAATACAAATTTGGATTTTTATGGTTTCCACCAATTTTAAACCTTACCAGCTCATTGGGATTAATTTTTCTTTTGTTGTTGCATCGCAAAGGGTATTGGAGTTAGAGTTTTTTGTTGGTTTGACAGTTTTCTCTACCCAGAGCAGGAAGTGGCATTGTTCCACACATTTTTTTCAAATTGCAATCAACATCAAGACACCAAGTGCATAGCTCATCCATCAATAACATTAAGCACCAAACCACAATGCAGTCATTTTCGACAGAGAAATTTTAGGCTTGATTTATGAGCAGATGGGGAACAATTAGCAAAATCCGCAACATGGGTTTTGTGCACAATGACCTAAAATAGATTAATTTCGAAAATTATCTCAAAATCCTCAATGGTTTTGGATAATTTTGTGGTTCATATGAAGGGGGTATGTTCAATTTTTGGCATGGCTGGTTTTTGCTAAATGAATGATCTATTTGTTTGCAGGTTGGCTCTAAATGGAGGCCAAGAAGGCATTGAAAATATTATGCACCTGTGCAGAGGGTGTATTCCAGGACTTACGTCCTAGTGTATTTCTTGGTTTTGAGACAAATGGGGAAAGGAAGTCCCAATAGATGCAGTAAATGAGATGCTAGCAAATTATGGTTTACCAACAAGCAAGGACATGCTTGGATCTGATGAGTTTTTGATGAAGTGTGGTTCCCTAAGCTGATAAGGGAGGAGGCATAAAAGATATTGGAGATGGATAAAAATGTACTAAAAGTATCATCAGTGTCAAAGTCTCGTGACAACTCACCTTACATGCCAAAGAACAATCAAAGATCAGGTTTTGAATGACAAAAGTCCGAACTAGAGCTCAGAGGTTATGTAGAGTTTATGTTCATTATGGTCGTGTTAATTCATGGGGACCTTCATAACATAACTAAATTTCAAGTGTGAATTTGAAGATATGCTTACAATAATCCTATCTTTGTGAATAAACATGGAACATTGCATAACGAGATTAATGCCCAATTGTTGTAAGCAAAAAATGCTCTTTTTCGGTTCTTTGTGCATGGTTGTTTGAGCATTTTCTCCATCCGTATCCAATTGATGTAGAAAGGGGGTTTGAGAACATGAAAGAGTTTCAGGCCAGAATATCACACACCTCAATCCAATGTGGATACTACAGGAATGGAATTTGATGTTATTCACACACTCAAATTTCTAGCTTAGGGATATGGTGTTAAGAGTGAATGTACACTTCAAAGAGATATCCACAGGCCATTGTCTCTTTTTTATTGAAAGATTGTTGAATAATCCATTGTTGTGAAAATGACTTTCAATTTTTTATTCAGGTGTACGGGTGCTACGAAAAATTATTTTGTAGTGTCAACAATCAACAACAAGAAATTCACAGCAAAATACTCCACGATACGAAAGTGTTGAAGGCGCATTTTCCTAGCGAGTTTTGTTCTCACACTGCGAAAGTACATCGGGTGATCTAGATCAACAACGAGTTAGCTTCTAGATGGAGTACGAGAGTCAGAGGAACATGGAGATTCAAAGGACTTATTTTTTGTTATATAATTAATGTATTTAATCATAATATGTACATATTTAGTGAGTCAAAAACAAATTCCTAATTTGTAGCAATTTGGTAGCATTTTCATAACTGTTTGTTTGATGTAGTTGTAACTTGTGGTAAACATGGAAAATATCATGGATTCGACCCCTTTGATGTTGGTTGTGGAGCCTGATTATCTTCCTGATTCAGAGGTCCTTGCTTTCAGCTGTGTTTATACCCCATGAAGTATTTACACCCCAGAAGTATGTACACTCTTCCACGCGGGGGAGTGCAGAGGGGGGGTACCCCCTCTGCGGGGTCCGGGGGGGCTATCCCCCTGGCTGGGGGGTTTGGGGGAAAGCAGGCCCCCAACCGGGGTTCGGGGGCAAAGCCCCCGAAGCAAAAATTGCCTTGTAAAAGTATATTGTAATTTCATTGTAAATCTGGACCATTCATTATAAGGTCGCAGATCTAACGGTAGAGATTATGTTAGGGTTTTTTTTCCCTAGAAGGCAACCCTCTTTTATGAGGGAAATGTATCGCAGCTATGGATGGTGGTGAATATTGTATTCTGAGAGAGGAGACTGTGAGAGAAAGAAGAGGAAGTTACAACAGGTTTTGTTGTAGGTTGTATCCCTTCATTTGCTGGATAATAATAAAGGAAGGACCTGGCAATTTCTCTGGTGG